>ML872073.1:6207-19676 GCA_009831015.1 Picea engelmannii
TCATCCTTTCATTGTCGACCTTGCAGCTTTGCAATTCAACCATGAGACTCCTCACAGTCTCGGCTAGATCTGGAGGGGTTCCTATTTCTCTTCTTTCGTCAGACTCTTCGTCTCTATTGTGGGAGCCTTCTCCCATCTCTTGGGGAGTCACCATTCTCTGCGTCTGTAAATTCCCGCGGCTGATCGTCTGCCTGGGTGAAAAGACAAACGTTGGTTATTAGTCAAGAGTTAAATACATTTTTATAACTTGCGCATAAATTCATATTTTCACATGTATACCCATATAACAGGGGTTTTTCATTTGGGTCTTAATCCTTATCTATCAGCCATCTTAATTGCAAGAGGCTCTACCTGCTTTAGTAGGTAGCCATCGTACACTAAAACAGGACAACGAAGTTCATGTCCCAGATTACAATTTCATCCTGCAATCCTTCTTCTTAAGGGGAAAACGCAGATGACAATGTCTCCTTACGCGGCTTGTGCCCGAGCCCAAGCAGGCCAAGTGTTGTAACCACGCTTTGATACCACTTTGTCACATACCCACTACCTCAATCAAATTTTTCTGGTCTTCTGCTGACTCAGAGCCCCCGAATTACCTACGGAGGCCTAGCGTAAGCAAACTCTTTCTCTCTCCCCGTTCCCACGTGGTCGCGGGTCATGATCATAGTTCAAATAATCGCGATGCCTCTTTGTATTTCGCACCTCGGCGCTACAGGGGTGTTGAATCGTTCGACTCTGCAATCGTCGAACCCCGACAGGGATAACGTTCGGCCAATAGGGACGAATCCCAACAGGGCTAGAGAACAACCAATGAGGACAGGCCCCATTGCATGGTTAAGTAGAGTACAGGTGGCAGAGGGGGAAGTCCTACACGGTAGTCGACAGAACAAGAGGGGGACCCATTTCACACGCCACGCTATTCTGGACCCCCCCCCCCTCATTAAAGGCAGAATGACAAGGGGGGTCTGGAATTCACCTGAGCATCGTTGATCATGGTGAATTAATCTCAACCGTTCGAGAGTTGCACGTCCGATTCTGGACCCCCCCCACCGCTAAAGGCAGAACAACAAGGGGGCTCCGGAATGAAACCTCAGTCGTAGATCTGGGCAGGTGGACTCTGGCCGTTCAGATCTACTCGTTACTTATCTTAATGCGCATTCATGCCCCAGTTTAAAGCCAACATCTCTTCCTCACATCGGACGGTCGTTACAGACCCTAAGATTCCCTGAAGGAATCTCGACCATTCATCGAGACTTAGCCACATGCTAACGTCTCGACATTATGGATCGGGATTTATCAAGGTAAAAGCCCGAGCTCTTGTCAACGGAACTCCCGAATCCCCGATCCCCGATTTCCCGATGTGGCTAATCTTTCGACACGTAGCTTCCGTAAATTGGATGGCTCCGATCTATCTCGGGGTTTTCACCATGGAAAGTCTCGAACTCTCGTCATCAGGATTCTCGATTTCGCGATTCCCGATTCCCCGAAACGGGTAATCTTACGACACGTGGCCTCCGTCAATCGGACGACTCAGATCTATCCCGGGGTTTTCACCATGGAAAATCTCGAACTCTCGTCATCAGGATTCCCGATTTCGCGATTCCCGATTCCCCGAAACGGGTAATCTTACGACACGTGGCCTCTGTCAATCAGACGGCTCAAATCTATCCCGGGGTTTTCACCATGGAAAATCCCGAACTCTCGTCATCAGGATTCCTGATTTCGCGATTCCCCGAAATGGGTAATCTTACGACATGTGGCCTCCGTCAATCGGATGGCTCAGATCTATCCCGGGGTTTTCACCTCTATACACTGGGGTCTTAACCCTCGGGTAACTCCTGACAGATCCAACGACTGTCGGGCTTTCCAACCGAGATCTGATGGCTTAGATTGGCTCCTACCCGTGCATTCTTCCACGACTCCCTGGACGTGGAAAACTCAACAGTCCCAGCGGATTTACCACTAGCCACCCCCGAGCTGAGACCACGATGCTGCGAGACTGTGTCTCTAGTTGCCAGTGACCAAGAGCGAAGGTTACTCTCCTTCCTCTTTGCTATCACTCACTCTGCGTATTGCCAGAGTTCTCTTTTTCCCCTCGCATCTCCCCCAATCGCTTCTACCCCACGCCTTATCCTCTTGCGAGGTTGCGTGTGGCGCGATTTCCCTCGCACTGGTCAGTCATGATGGCTCTACGGATAGGCGGTTCACCTCCCCATCCCTCATTAATTCCTGAGGAGCCATCAACCTGCCAGCCTGCGAGACATTTAATTCGGAGCCAACGAGCCGCTTTTGGTTCTCCAGGCCAGTGAAGTCCAAATACTGTATTAATTATCGGTGGAAGTTAACGCCACCTTTCTAGGTGCCTTCTACCGCCATCGTGGTCTCTTTTTCTGCACATCCCCTCTCAGCAGTCCTGCAATATAAATTCATAATGTTATTCACATTTATTGACCTTTTCCATAAGGTCCATTCACATCACATATTCACATTCATGAGTTTGCCACAGTTCTGGCCAGTCCAGTTATTTTTACAAGTTGGGGGAAATAGGGTGTTACACACTAAGTGAGTTGAACTTTGCTCATGTTTGCAAGTGTGTATAAGGACGACAACATCTTTGGCATCGTTGCCAGGGATAAGTCATTTATCCTTGGTCAAAACAATTTTTTTTTTTTTTAAGAACTAAACAATAAAAATCTTTAGTCCCTAAAATTCATTGAACTTGCATTGGTTGTTTTTGTTTGCTTCCTTTCCAAGTGGCAACTCCATTGAAAATTTTTGTCAAGTATACTACAAGGAGAAATCCTTGTGGGCTGCTTGAAAGTCTTGGAGAAGAAGCACCCACTGATATCCAATTCTTGTTCCAACTTAATAATTTAACTTTTGTTTTCCTTCTTATTTTTGTTTTGTTTGATGCCCTTGTCTGTTTGATAAACTTGGTCATCTGGCGACTCCACTTTAAATAATTTGACAAAGTATTCTTCAAGAAGGAACTCACGACTTGTTTTGCTTCATCTTGGAACTTGAAAAAGTTTTTGGATGAAGTTAGTCGGTTTCCCTTCTCGCCGAATCCTCAGTAATCTTGGGTCCCAATCCTTTTCTTTAGACCTTTGTTTAAATGATCTAGTTAGAAATGGGTGGTTTTTATAGTCCTATTGATTTTTCAGGAATTGTTGGTTACCCTCATGATATATCTGAAGATGTTAATGATAACATTCCTCACTATCATAACTATGGTGATGCTAGTGCTCACATCAGGGCCTTCACGCAATGTATTCATGAATGGTGTGATCCACCTATTTATGAGGATGTTCTAATGCAATTGTTTGTCATGACTCTTTATGAGGAGTTGGCTTATGATTGGTTTCATGATTCAGATGATAAGGAGTTCAAGACCATGCGAGACTTGTTGTTTTCCTTTTTGGACAGATTTGGGGATGATCAGGATGAAATTTACAATGAATTGGTTAATGATTTGAAAAATGGAAGAGGAAGAATCTTCTACCTATTGAAACGATCAGTTCAGATACAGAAATAGATACTCCACCAGATCCCATTGAGGAACTTAAAGAAATCATTCTGAACATACAATTGGCCCATACTAGACATTGTGATGCCATGAATGAACAAGTTATGGCCATGGAAGATAAATTGGAAATCATGGAAGCTAACTTTACAGAGAATTATATTGAATATCCGGACCCCCTTGAACTTGAGCTTGACAATGAAAAAGATGAGGAAGTTCATAGGGAAATTCCGGATGAATCCATGTATGAGCTAGTTGTTAATTTTGAGGAGACTAAGGATTTTGAGTTTGAAATTGTTGAATATCTAGATAATTTGATTCCCCACCCTCCTCCCGAGGAACCAATCTTTTTGAAGGATAACCTTGATGACCTTGAGGAAAACAGTGTAATGGTTCCTTTGACATGTTCATTTTCAACATCTCAACCAAAAGATGAATTAATGCAGAATTATGAGGAAAAGGAAGGCAACTTCAGTTTATCAATCTCATGTCATTATGAGTATTGGTTGGCCCTCCACCATGACAGTCACGAGCAACAAAGTATTCAAAGTTTACACGGCTTGTCATCTTCCAAGGTTTGGTTGAAAGGAAGAAGGAGCATGATTCTTGGCTGGTTCTTCCTCACAAAAAATTTCGAGTTGATAAGACTTGGGAAGGAGTCTTCTGTGAGTCATCCTGGACAAGGATGTTTCAGACACTTGTGGCTTCATTTCATCCATTGCATGGATGGTTGTAAGGTATCTCTAACCCTTCTCCTTTATTTCAGTTTTGTATTGTTTCATTCATTATGTTATCATGTACTTAGATGTTTGTTTTTGTAGCATAGTTTCATTTTGGATTAATTACGCCGAAAGACATACACCTATGGACAATGGGCAGATTTAATAGGGGTTTAGTGCTTAATAAGTTTTCTATGGACATGATTAAATATGGCTGGAATATTCTTAGTAGTCACACAAAATAAATGGCTATGATTTCAATCATTAACTTCCTAGCTATGATAAAGACATCCGTTTATGTGTTTACTTTTTTACATTTACCTAATCATATTTAAAAATTACTTTGATAGCTAACTGATTGCCACGTATGTGATTAACAGAAATTAAAATATTAACACCAGATAAATGAAGCTCAACCGTTTATTTGTTAATCAATAATAAAATTTAATAAATTCTTTACCAGTCGATACCTTTCGGCGTTCTCCAGCTGTTGTATTAGCGGTTGTGCTAGTGTTGTTGTACAATGGTTATCTCTTTATGTAATTGTTGTTTATAGCATTTCATTTGTCATATATATGTATATTTATGTTGAGTATTGGTGAGCACTCTGTTTTGTAGATGTTGGATTCTCGTATGCTCTCCTTCCCAAATGTGAAGATCAAACACACGTCCCCATGTGGAGCCAGATGTTGACCACCTATTCAGCTAGGGGGTCAACTCCATGTACCATGAAGAGATGCATCAACAGATGCAAACATGTCGAAGATTATTTGGTTCTACTGGGCAATTTATGTCTCCAACACATATTTTTGTAAACAAAATTTATGCACCCCTGCGTGGGTTAATAATGCAATAGGTCTGCATGGATCATAGTTAGGTCGGTTGCTTTGAGATTTATTCATTAGGAGAGTTCCTTTCACTGAGGTTTTTTATCCTCGGGTTATTAATTGGGTTTTTCAGCCTTATTAATTTCCCTTGAGTTTTTCCCTCTCACCATACAATAGTTCCTCCAAAGTGGTGAAAGGCGTTCTAATGGATTTATCCTCTGGTAACTTGTGTTTAAGAATGATTTAAATGACCATGTATAACATCTTAGAAAGTTTCGCGGAATTTCGTCGAGTCTAGATAGTTTTTTTTTTAATTAATTAAAATTGTCAAGAGGAGTTGTTTTGCCTCTTGAGATATAAATAGAACTCCTCCCTCATTTCTTCACCATATCTTGAGCTAGTGTTATGCTACTGAATTTCCACCTCATCTCTCTCTCTCTCTCTCTCTCTCTCTCTTGTTCATTTTGCTTCCTTTCCATTTTGTTCTTGAGAGTGTTGGAGCAACATGTTGCTGCAAGACTCTCCTCTTGAGTAATAGAAAGGCTTTAGAGGATTTGAAGAAACAAAGAGTATTCTTGTTACTTCTAGCAACTACTGAGGTGCCTTGTTCTAGTTTTCTCTCTTGTGCATGCTTTAATTTTATAGATTTAGAGTAGAAACTTCTAGCAGAGTATTTTGCTTGGATAGATTTGTGGTAGTATTATCATAGATCTAGTGAATTGTTTATTTGGGTATTGGAAAGTATTTTGTTTTACCATCTAGATCTACTCACATTCTATCTATTTTTGTAGTTTTTCTCACAAGATTTACAGGTTTACCTCTAGGGTTTTGTTGGGATAACCTTAAGGAAGAGTCTACTCTCAAAGCCAACATAAACTCCATTGCTTTTCAGATCTGATTTTTCTGCTCATTCATTCCATATTTCAGTTGCTAACAATCATAGATAGGTCACTTTAAATAAAATTTTATTTGGATACTTGTATGTGAAAAATTTCTGCATAAAAACATAAATTTTTCTTGATTTGTTTTGTGTTGTGCGACATTTCCAGTAAGCAATAGCTTGCTGGTTTTTCCAGGTTCTTACCAGGTTTAGGGGTTATGCTACCCACTTTCGGTCACACAACACTTCAAAGGCATATCCTTTGATTGGGTAACGAAAATCACTCTTTCCCTACCTCTTTCTAGCATTGTAAAGTCATTTGTTTTTGCTTACAACCCCCATGGCACAAAAAATAAAGGCTTGTCTCCACCTTGTGCCATTGAGAGTGTTTTTTTTTTTTTTCATTTCAAGTCATTTATTTCATTGTTGCCTACACCTTAGGTGAAAGATTGGCATGACCAGCCCCTCAAAATCGTGAGGCTAGGTTAATTGTGTGTGTTTTTAACATGCTCATGCTTATGGTTAAAATATTCTAGAAGTAGATCTCACACTCACAAAACTAGATCTTAGTTTAAGCCCTTGAGGCATAAATTTACCTGCATGCTTTAAATCTTCCAAGTTTCATTTCCTAGCACTTGTTCTTAATGCAATACACACATGGTTAAGTGGTGATGGTTTAAAACAATCATTTTTCATTTGCAAGTAGCTTTATCTTCATAGCATCTATCTTAACGCAATTTACACATGGGTAGATGGTGATGTTTTAAATCTTTTCCATTGGCAAGTTGTTCTTGTCCTTTAAAGCACTCATTTCTTTTAGAGTTTGCAAACATTTATGGTTAAGTGAATGGTGCAGGAGAAATTTTTTCATTGCAACAATTCGTTACATGTTCTATATGTGTTTACATGTTTCAATCTTATGATTTAGAACACATCTTTTGGGCTGGATAAAGTTCGGTTTTGACATTATTTCACTGTTTTTAGGCAAGTAAAAGTCACCTAAACACTCTCAAATACCCTAAAATACTTAGTCCTTAGGTATAATAACATACTAGACTTAATAGGGAACCTTAATTCACTATCTTCGCCATCTAAAACGGGGTTTGAGGAAGGCAACGGAAGGTGCTAGGCCGGGGACGGTCACATGGCGCGCGACGTCCTTTCCGGGAGTACTTAGACCTTTAGGGTTGACATGTGAAGCTAGGGTAGGCCTCGTTGCCTCACTTCTTGAGCATCCAACAACCATTTGGTAATTGGGAGAGGAGAATTTTGGGTTGACACTTAGCTAGGAGTAATTCAAAATTTTAATAATCTTTAAGTAACTCATTAATTCACTAAGCATTTGGACATCATTTTCTTATTGATACATCTTATGGTTGTTGTCTAAGCAATACTTGCAAACACTTTTCACTTTTAACTTTACATGCAAGTTTATTTCCTTTGCTTTGTGATTAATGATCTAAGTGTCATCTTTTATGTATTGTGGAGCACTTATTCTTTAAAGTATATCTCATTTGATTAGTGTTCTTTATGGTGTGATCCCTCAAGAGGTTGTGTATCCTATTTGGAGGCACTTTCTTGTTGGGTCTTGAGTGTTGTGGTTGCCATTGATAAGCAATCCAATAGAGTAAGTGCTATTAGGGCATGCTTGGCTTGATGTGTTGATGATCTTTATGCTTTGAATATCTTTAATTTCCTGCACATACAAACACATGGTTAATAAATCTTTTGTATCTTTTGTATCTTGCAACTCTTAGCTTTCTTGTTATATATCTCTTGTTCATAATTGTTGTAGCATCTATTATTTCGTTTTTCAGTTGTAAGTATTTGTATCTAACATTGTTGCGGAGTAGTTGTGTTTATTTGTAATCTTTTGTAATCATTGTAATCTAAACCCCACAAACATTAGTTGACCCCTTTGCCCAATCTCAGGCATTAGTCTTAGTTGTCCTAGGAAAAGACTTGCTTGTCATAAGTAAATCATTGCATCTTGCATTGTTGCCTTTGCATCATAGATTGGTCTTTCCCCCCAACCTTGTAACTAATTAAAACCAACTCCTAGAACATAATGTAAATCACATCTAGTAACTAGGGTCTACCCCCCTTGGCTTCCCTAGGAGTAAGCCTAGAAGGAAGAGGTTCTAGTCAAAGTGACAACGTGGGCTGTGAACCTAGGCATTATGCCTCCAAGGACACACTAAGTGAGCTAGAATTTGCTCACATTTGCAAGTGTGTATAAGGACGACAATAGACCCATTGGGGTAAGTTAGTAAATTAACTTCTCGGGGTCATAACATTTGCATACAATCTCTGTTTTAGGTGTGTGATAGCCTGTTGGAAAGGTATTTTCAAGAACTACGCATTATGTCGTCAAACTTTGTCTTTGTCTCCAGTTTGAATATGGCAAGCCAAAAAAACATTGTTTAGAGCCCCAAAACGACATTGGAAGTACATAAAGATGTACTAACATGAAAATTTCCAAAACAAGCCAGTTGGAATAGGTGGGCGACCACCAATATCCACCTAGATGTTGTGTAGGGCTTAAGGACAACCCTGTAAGTGAAGAACCCACAATTACAAAGAAATGTCCCCATTACAGAGAAATGTGTTGAACTGAAAACTTTCAAGATGAGCCAGTTGAAATTTGGAACAGGTGGCCACCAATATCCACCTGAATCAATTCTCCCCCCTTAGGAATCAATGGTATCCATTGCGTTGAGTGCCCAAAGAAGAGGGAAAATTGTTTTATGAATTTGAATCTTGGTGAGTTGCGTGTATTGGTGGAGAAATTGTGTTGCTTGGTAAATGGAAGGCTGTCATGAACCTGTTGTTGGCGGGGTTGAATCTATTCCACCAACCTGTTGTCTTTGGGCTTGATGAGGCATTGTGTAGGCACCATTGTAGGTGAAGAAATAATATATGCTTTCTCTTATGAAATCTACTTCTATTGGATAGAAGGTGTTGAGGATGTAGTGGTTGTAGTGGCCTTTTGTGCATCCTTTGAACATATTGTGAAGAGGATGAATTTTGCAGTATGATAGATTACCTTGCGGCACTGTTTTGGTGGAACAATAGTCAAAACTACCTTTGTTATCATGTAGAGCTAACCCCCCAGAGTAATAATGACACTACGGAGTCGAGACTCATAAACAACATGACATTTCCACATATATGGTTGATCCAAAACAACATCACAAACATCAAGAGGGGAAAAATCACACACCACCTCATCCTTGAAGGGATAGATCCCACAGGACATGCGACACTACTGGCTGACACAAAGATCTCGTACCTGGTGAAGCCACTCAATGTTGTATGGCTACGAGTGTGGTGTTGTCAACAACCCCAACAGTTTGACGACCTCAGCTGAGATAAGGTTCTTCTGGCTGTCGCTATCAACAATGAAATGCAATGGGGTCCCCTTCACCCACATCTGTGAATGGAAGAAACACTCCCCCTATTCAGGATCTACTAGTTCTTCTGGTTGAATTATTGCGGTCATGACAATAGCAATGGGATCTGCGTCGATGATCTGTCTATTTTCAATATTTTCTAGATCAGATTCTGAATCAGGGTTCGACTCCTTGTCTTTGACCTCGACCACCAATGACTGTTTTGAGTGACATTCATCGGTGTTGTGTCAGGGGCTTTTGTGGAAGTCACACCACTTCCTAGTGCCATTCTTCGTTTTTCCTTTACCCTTCTTTTCCTGTGTCTTGGACTAGTTTTCGGGAGGCTGTTGGTTAGGGTCGTCTTTACCATGCTTTGGTTGTTATGGATTTGCAGACCTGAACTCCCATTTGTTCTAGTGCCTAAATTTCTGCTTGATTTTAACAACATAGTAATAGACAACTCCCAATGATGAGATGTTTAGGAAATCCATTTCAGTTTGGATGTACCTATGCGGAGCCCCACGGTATTTCAGAACCGGATGTCGCTTAGAGTCTTTGATACCCAACTTGGTGCGCAAGGTATGGAAAGTATTTGTGAACTCCAACATTGTTTGACTCTTCTCTTGCCGCAATGTGGTCCATCTCATGCACTGATCGTCATAGTTATCAACAGGGTAGTATTGTTCCTTGACCCCATCCACAAAAAAATCCCAAGTGGGCTCGACCCCATATATTCCAGATTCCTTTATGGAACTTTTCTCCTAGTAAGTTTTCGACCAATGTTTGACGTGTGGAAGATCCTTGAGGAGTGCGAAGGTGATCTTTTCCCCGTCAAAAAATTGTGAACGAAGAAATAACCTTCTAGCAAATTTAACCATTTTTCTAAGGCATCTGCATCTATCTGTCTTTCAAATATAGGAATATAAAAATTAACTTGTACCTTGAAGGGAGAGGTTCCTCCAAAGTGGTTGCTTGATGAAGATGCACCTGTTGCTATCGACAGACGTTGAAGGATATGGGAAAAATTCTCCATCATTTTGTCCCTCTGTCGTGCGAGAGCTTGCTCAAGCAACAGGTTAATAAAATATTATGCTTCGTCGATCCTTGAGGAGTGCGAAGGTGATATTTTCCCTGTCGAAAAATTGTGAATGAAGAAATAACATTCTAGCAGATTTAACCATTTTTCTAAGGCATCTGCATTTATCTGTCTTTCAAATACATGAATATAAAAATTAACCTGTACCTTGAAGGGAGAGGTTCCTCCAAAGTGGCTGCTTGATGAAGATACCCCTGTTGCTATCGGCAAGCGTTGAAGGATGTGGGAAAAATTCTCCATCATTTCGTCCCTCCGTCGTGCGAGAGCTTGCTCAAGAAACAAGTTAATAAAATCTTCTACTTCGCCATTTTTCTTTTTTGCCACCATAGAGGGTTTCTTGGGCGTGCGAGAGCGATTTTCCTCAAGAGATACAAGCTGAAGACCCAACTTACTATACTCGGAGCTCGTCGGGGACATGTGCTGAAAAACGATCAAGAGCAGGACGCTCTAATACCACTAATCCGGATTATTTTTGGAACGAAATGAAAGCAGAGATATTACAATGAAACACTCATAAAAATTGTCAAAAATAGATAAATACAACAATACACATGATTTCTATTAATGAAAGAAATGTACAGAGACTATAAAAATACAGAGTGCAAGACTCGCTAGAATGGTGGCAACTTTATTTCTAAAAATAGTTGTGATGGCTACGCTCATGCGCAAGAAGATGATTACAATGAGGCTCTGAAGGCCTTTTTATGATAATTATGAATGTCAAACCCCTAGACATCCAAAAACCTAACCCTAAGAGATGAAGCGCAAAAAGTCATGCAGGCCCCATTGAGGTAAACGTACATTAACTTCCTGGGGTCGTAACTTTTGCATACAATCTTTGTTTTAGACGTGTGATAGTATGTTGCAAAGGTATTTTTGAGAACTACACATTATGTTGTCAAAATCTAACTATGTCTACAATTTGACCATGACAAGCTAATAAAACATTGTTTAGAGCCCCAAAACGGCCCTAGAAGTACATAAAGATGTATTGGTGTGAACTTTTCCAAAATAAGTCAGTTGGAATAGGTGGGCGACCACCAATATCCACCTGGATGTTGTGTAGGGCTTTAGGACAGCCTCATAATTGCAAAATCCGCAATTACAAAGAAATGTCCCCATTACAGAGAAACGTGTTGAACCAAAAATTGTCAAGATGAGCCAGTGGTTATTTGGAATAGGAGGGTGGCCACCAATATCCACCTGAATCATCCCCCCTTCCTTCGCTTGCACCCAGTGTTCAATATGGACCACCTTCGACCATATTTTCCACCATTATTGGACGCATCATAGATAATAAAGCAGTTGAAACCGATAGAGCTCAATCCTAACTACATGGAAAAGGTAACCATTGATCAAATCATGGACACATATGTTAAGGGCACTCACTAGAGGATCCAATTTTGTCGGGTTTTCAAAACAAAGCAACTCCTACACGAAGGCAAGTGGCTCACCCGGGGCCAAGTTCAACAGAAGTTTTCCCATCTGATGGGAGAATTTAATGCAATGGAGACCATTGTTTCCTAAGGGGGGAGGATTGATCCAGGTGGATATCAGTGGCCACCCACCTATTCCACAGGCTCAAAGCACATTTTTCCATTTTGGCAGTTTTTCTACACTTTTTCAGGTCTTGAACTTCCAAGGCCATTTTGAGGCCTTAAATGACATTTTTTGGGTGCGCACCTAGACAAAAATCGAAGGCATGTCTGGGTAAACATGAGCATGTAATTCTCGGATCTACCTTTCAAACAGGCTATCAAGCATGAAAAATGGAGATCGTGTGCAAAAGTTACAACCCCATGAAATTGGCATACCAACTAACCCCATCGGGGCCCATAAGCCTTTTGGCATTTCATCTCCTAAGGTTAGGTTTTTGGTTGTTTAGGGTTTCCTAATTGCTTATTTATGATAAAAAGGTCTTTCAGCCTCATTGTAATGCACTCTGGAAAATGCACGTAGTCGTCACATCTCTTCTCATAGATAAGCTACCACCATTCAAACGAGTTTGTTTCATTTTGCATTTTTACAGTTCAACACATTTCATTTTTTAATAGAAGTCAAGTTTCACTGTATCTCTGTGTTTTTGTTATAACACTGTATTTTGTATTTCATTTTGTTCCATTTATAAATCTGAATCATGTACAATCCTCTCATCATATTTCTGTTATATGCCCAAAATTGGAATTTTTTGTCAATTTCATAATATTTTTTTAATTTTCCTCCACAAACCACCATAAATTTTCAAAGCTTGACTTTCCTAGCTAATTTCACCCTTGTACTAGGGAAATTTGGCATGGCTTCAACCATTAATCTCTAGATTTCATCCACAATTAGGAAATTTTCTCCCAACTTCAAAATTTCCCCAAATTTTTTACGAAGGTTGAATTCACAATTTCCCCAATTTCCCTTGTAGTGCTTCCATACCAACATAATAACTCTATCCCATACCATATGGGCAATTCAACCCATGATTTTTTTTTCAACTATACCTCCACATCATTTTTCCATGCAATCATTTTATCGAACATACAGTAGGAAAATACAGAATCTCCCCAATCTCTATTAAGAGATTTTGTCAAACACTTTACAAGCAACCTATAGATTTTTCCTCTGCAAGCTAGTTTCTAGTCCATACAACCTGAGTGTTGTAACCGATAACTCTGGTTTCCAATCCATACAGTCCCAGTGATAAAATCTCGCTCTGATACCACTTTGTAATGTACCCAATACCCTCTATCCACCATTGAGGATACAAGGTACCTTTGAATTTCACAATTTTTCCACTTCTACACTCTGATACCCATATTCTCTTTGCCCTGCTATGAAATGTATGAATGTGTGCAACATGACAAGTAGGTCTATGCAATATGATTAAACATTCCATGTTACAAGTGCATATTTATTCATGTAAAATAAAAACAATCAAATAATATCATGCACACCATTAAATTCAACATTAATAACAATAAGTCATAAACACTTATCTTTCGAAAATCAAAGACACTGCAAGAGAAGGGTGTTCCACCCAACCA
>WSFP011451560.1:0-19675 GCA_009831015.1 Picea engelmannii
CCATTAAGAATCCTAATGCCCTGAGGTCCAAACCCTCTGCAATTTTTTTCCAATCCCGATTTTTTCATCTATGGATAGGATAATATAATATTAAGTAAGTATCAATAGTTTTGACCAAAATTATGCTTTATTATAAATTTATGCCATGTATGTAATAACACAGTTGTGTACAGTTTTGAGAGTTTTCTTCCTTGCACTGATATTTCTTTTGAGTCTGCATTTCTTTCAAAATTCCAAAGTTATGTGAGATGTTGGAACTCAAGGAATATCTCTCCTAGTAGTGTGAACAAGTTCCCATGAAACTATGCTTTTGCACCCACCACAAACTGAAACAAGAATTGTACGGTCAAAACAAAACAAAACTTAAAATTTACTTCATAAATAAATATGAGATTACCTCTTATCTTATTGTGAAGGTGTGGCATGAATTTGTTAATGCATAATATATTCTATATAATAACATGCAATGCTATACTTGTTTTCTTGATAACTCCACATATTTTGAAAAGAATACATGATTGGGTTCCTCTGTTTTTTTATAATTGTTAGTGGTCACATAACAATTTATTAGGATTCTCCTCACAATGTCATATATATGACTAACCATCTTAGTGAACTCCTCACTGCTAATTTAAATGATTTATATTTAATTCCAAGGAAATTTTTGTTTGTGGTTTTTATTCATAATTTACCTTTTAGAGTGAGCTATGAGATCATTCACTTGTATTTTGATTAATTTTAAAAATCTGCAAGTGCTTCCTATTTGGGCATATTTTAATGCATTTATTGCTTCTTTCGAGGGTCGTGGCTTGGAAAATTTAGAAGTATTACGTGAATTTCTCCCAGCCATGCCCAGTATTGCTACGCGTGTACTTTTAGAGATAATAAATCGTCTCTCTTCTCGTGTACTAGCTCGCCTCTTACGCAAACTTGTTACATAATCTTAAATGAAAATATTGATAATGTTCATGTATTATGTATTTTGTTCATCTCATTTTCCTACAATAAAAGTCTTAGCTTTCTTCAAAGCCTCGTGGTTTTGAGGATTCATAAGTTTCATTTCTGGTCTGAAAAAAATGAACTAGTGGCATATTGGTGATTCATGCACATATTCTCTATCCCTTTTACTCTTTAACCCTTTATAAGTGAAGATGGGTTATATGGATTATTTCATTCCCCATATGGGCACAAAAAGCCATAAATGCAAGGAACAAAGATTCTTTAAATAAAAGTAGCTTATGCAGAAAGGATGAGATGTTAAACAAAGGGAGCAAGAGCAAAGAAAGTTGGGAAACCAAAATATGTGAAGCCTACTCTAAAAACCGATTCAAGACTCAAGGATGCAATCCTCGTTTGGACTGCATAATGTCATAAATACGGGGGTCAAGTACTCTTGATACAAAATTGCGAATATAAAATTTTGATTTTAGATGCTATAGAAAAATGACCACTCCCAAAGTCAAATAGGAAACAGAGACTCTACTTCAAAAATATATTTCCCACGTCTACAAGTTCTAACCAAAATATTTTCCCACTAAGAGGTTATGTATCCCTTATCCTTCTAAGATCTTATTTTCTAATGTTTCCCATGCATCTAGACATGCACTCTTTGCTCTTAAACACATTAAGCGTGTATTTTTATTTTTTTGTTATTCTCATATCATTGGGAAAGCTAGTTATAAGCCTTCTAGAGATGAAAAAATGTCTTGCAAAATACTGAATCTTAACCTCAATAATTCTAAAGATCCCCAACATGTAGTACTTTATCCATAAGTTTTTCTTTCACAGCTTCCTACCTGTAAACAATAAAACCTTAAACATGTTTTAGGATATTCTTATCTATCTCAAACAAACATGGTACATGATGAGATGCATATTCAAAAAACTTGGAAAACCTACTAAGGTGCATCTCAAACAACCTTGGGAGATCTGGAAAAATGTTAGAAGCAAGGGTGTCAAAATAAATTATTAGCTTAATTAAAGAAAAGGAAAACATTAAGTCACAATGGCATGGGATAAATCATACATGTGGACTAGCATAGGATAGAGGATAGCAAACTCTATACAACTATATAAATCCCCAAAGTGATGATTTTGCTGTGACATATACAATTAAGGAGTTTGTTTTGAGGTATACAATTGCAAATTTCAGATAGCTATATAAATTTCCAAACTCAATTTTACCAATACCTATGCAGTTACAGAGTCTAGTGACTATTGTATGCAGCGTGGATTACATAATTGCACTAGAAATTCCATGAATCCGATTTAGAACATTGGATGAGTCCTAAATACTATTCAAATAGATGGACACAAATTGCATGACAGTTTCAATAAGGGAATGTTAAATATTTCATCAATCAAAAGCCAAAAACTATAGGGAAAATACCCAAATCCTAAGGTAGAGAAAGAAAGGCTAAAGAAAATATTGAACAAAGGAAAAGACTAAGACAAAGATGGGAAAAAATAAACCAAAAGGTAATGAAAATCAATTTTGAAGGCAAAGGAACAATGATTGCATTTGCTCAGGGTGAATAGTTACTCAGAACTTTGTTTCAATCTCCACAGGGATTGAGATGTTTCTTCAAAATTTAAGGTTGCAAAGAAAATATAGAGAAATGACAGAAATGTGAGAAGAGACTAGAAAGTGCAACAAACATTTATAGTGGAAAAAAAGGGGGTGCATGAAGCATCCCTTGAAAGGAGGCAAAACTGAATACAACATAGCAACATGAAATGGCATAGAGCATACAAATGGATTACAACAAGAAGGTGAACCCTAGAAGGAGAAGAAGAGCCAGCAAAGAGACATAGTCGTAAGAATAAGGTACAATTGCCTCTAAACATTCTTGGAGGGTAATTGTAGCATTAGTAATTGAAACACTGAATACATGGAAGGAGAATGAAATACATTATGTAATTTGAAATTCAAATCCCTTATTGAGAACATGATAGTGGCCATTAAGAATCCCAATGTCATGATGTCCAAACCCTCTGCAATTTTTTTCCTATGCCGATTTTTTCATCTATGGATAGGATAATATCATATTAGGTAAGTATCAATAGTTTTCACCAAAATCAAGATTTATTATAAATATATTCCATGTATGTAATAACACAGTTGTGTATAGTTTTTGAGAGTTTTCTTCCTTGCACAGATATTTCTTTTGAGTCTGCATTTCTTTCACAATTCCAAAGTTTTGTGGGATGTTGGAACTCAAGGAATATCTCTCATAGCAGTGTGAACAAGTTCCCATGCAGCTATGCTTTTGCACCAACCACAAACTGAAACAAGAGTTGTACGGAGAAAAAATATATATATTTCATAAATAAATATGGCATTACCTCTTATATGATTGTGAAGGTGTGGCGTGCATTTGTTAATGCATAGTCTATTCTAGATAATAACATGCAATGCTATACTTGTTTGCTTGATCATTCCACATATTTTGAAAAGAAACCATGATGTCGTTCCTCTTTTTTTATATAATTGTTAGTGGTCACTTAACAATTTATTAGGATTCTCCTCACAATGTCATATATATGACGAACCATCTTAGTGAACTCATCACTGTTAATTTAAATGATTCGTTATTTACTTGAAAGGAAATTTACGTTTGTGGTTTTTATTCATAATTGACCTTTTAGAGTGAGCTATGACATCATTCACTTGTATTTCGATTATTTTTAAAAATCTACAAGTGCTTCCTATTTGGGCATATTCTAATGCATATATTGCTTCTTTCCAGGGTCGTGGCTTGGAAAACTTAGAAGTGTTACGTGAATTGCTCCCATCCATGCCCAGTATTGCTACACGTGTACTTCCAGAGATCATAAATCGTCTCTCTTCTTGTGTACTGGCTCGCCTCTTACGAGAACTTGTTACATAATCTTAAATGAAAATATTGATAATGTTCATGTATTATGTATTTTTTTCAGCTCATTTTCCTACAACAAAAGTCTTAGCTTTATTCAAAGCCTCGTGGTTTTTAAGATTCATAACTTTCATTTATGGTGTACAAAAAGTTTACTAGTGGCATATTGGTGATTCGTGCATGTATTCTTAGTCCATTTTACTATTTAACCCTTTATAAGTGAAGATGGGTTACATGGATTATTTCATTCCCTATATGGGCACAAAAAGCCAGAAATGCAAGGAACAAAGATTCTTGAAAGAAAAGTAGCTTATGTGGAAAGGATGAGATGTTAAATAGAGGGAGAAAGAGCAAAGAAATATGGGAAACCAAATATGTGAAGCCTACTCTGAAAACTGAGTCAAGACTCAAGGATGCAATCCTCATGTGGACTGCATAATGTTATAAATACGTGGGTCAAGTACTCTTGATACAAAATTGCAAATAAAAAATTTTGATTTTAGATGCTATAAGAAAATGACCATTCCCAAGGGAAAATAGGAAACAAAGACTCTACTTCAAAAATATCTTTCCCACATCTGCAAGTTCTGACCAAAATATTTTCCCAATAAGAGGTTACTTATCCTTCTAAGATCTTATTTGCTAATGTTTCTCATGCAACCAGACATACACTCTTTGCACTTAAACACATTAGTTGTGTAGTTTTATTCTTTCGTTATTCTCGTATCATCAGGCAAGCTAGTTATAACCCTTCTAGAGATGAAAAAGTGTCTCGTAAAATATTGAATCTTAACCTCAATATTTCTAATGATCCCCAGCCTATACCACTTTATCCATAAGTTTTTATTTCGTTGATTCCTACCTGTAAACAGTAACACCTTAAACATTTTTTAAGATCTTCCTATCTATCTCAAACAAACATGGTACATGATGAGACAGATATTCAAAAAATTTGGAAAACTTGCAAAGGTGCATCTCAAACGACCTTGGGAGATCTGGGAAAATGTTAGAAGCAAGGTTGTCAAAAGAAATTATTAGCTTAATTAATGAAAAGGAAAACATTAAATCACAACGGCAGGGGCTAAATCAAAGACGTGCACTAGACAAACTATATACAACTATATAAATCCCAAAACTAGTGATTTTTATGTGACATATACAGTTAAGGAGTATGTTTTGAGGTATACAATTGCAAATTTCAGACAACTATGTAAATTCCCAAACTCAATTTACCAAGACCTATGCACTTACTGAGTCTGGCAAGTACTGCATGCAGCGGGGATTACATAACTACAGTATAAACTCCATGAATCATATTTAGAACATTGGATGAGTCCTAAATACTATTCAAATAGATGGACACAAATTGCATGACAATTTGAATAGGGGAATGTTAAAATATTCCATCAATCAGAAGCCAAAAACTATAGGGAAAATACCCAAAGCCTAAGGTAGAGAAAGAAAGGCTAATAGAAATATTGAACAAGGGAAAAGGCTAAGAAAAAGATGGAAAAAAATAAACCAAACGGTAATGACACTCAATTTTGAAGGCAAAAGAACAATGATTGGATTTGATCAGTTTGAATAGTTACTCGGAACTTTGTTTCAATCTCCACAGGGATTGAGATGATTCTTCAAAATTTAAGGTTGCAAAGAAAATATAGAGAAATGACAGAAATGGCATAAGGGACTAGAAAGTGAAACAAACATTTATAGTGGAACAAAAGGGGGTGCATGAAGCATCCCCTTAAAGGAGGAAAAAATGAATACAACATAGCAACATGAAATGGAAAGAGCATACAAATGGATTACACCAAGAAGTTGAACCCTAGAAGGAGAAGAAGAACCATTGAAGAGACATAGTCCTAAGAATAAGGTACAATTTCCTCTAAACATTCCTGGAGTGTAAGTGTAGCACTAGTAATGGAAACATTGAATACATGAAAGGGGAATGGAATACAGTATGTAATTTGAAATTCAAAGCCCTTATTGAGAACATGATAGTGGTCATTAAGAATCCCAATGTCCTGATGTCCAAACCCTCTACATTTTTTTTCCAATGCCGATTTTTTCATCTATGGATAGGATAATATTAGATTAGGTAAGTATCAATAGTTTTGACCAAAGTTTTGCTTTATTTTAAATTTATGCCATGTATGTAATAACATAGTTTTGTACAGTTTTGAGAGTTTCCTTCTTTGCACTGATATTTCTTTTGAGTCTGCATTTCAATGTTCTGTGGGATGTTGGAACTCAAGGAAGATCTCTCCTAGCAGTGTGAACAAGTTCCCATGCAACTAGGATTTTGCACCCACCACAAACTGAAACAAGAGTTGTACAGAAAAAAAACATTTACTTTGTAAATAAGTAAGATATTACCCCATATCTGATCGTGAAGGTGTGGCGTGAATTTATGAATGCATAATCTATTCTAGATAATAGCATGCAATGATATACTTGTTGCTTGATAATTCCACATATTTTGAAAAGAAACCATGATCTGGTTCCTTTGTTTTTTTATAATTGTCAATGGTTACTTAACAATTTATTAGGATTCTCCTCACAATATCATATATATGATTAACCATCTTAATGAACTCATCACTGCTAATTTAAATGATTTGTTATTTAATTGAAAGGAAATTTATGTTTGTGATTTTTATTCATAATTGACCTTTTATAGTGAGCTGCGAGATCATTCACTTGTATTTTAATAAATTTTAAAAATCTGCAACTACTTTCTATTGGGGCATGTTTTAATGCATTTATTGTTTCTTTCCAGGGTCATGGTTTGAAAATTTAAAATATTACTTGAATTTCTCCCATCCTCACCCAGTATTGCTACATGTTTACTTCTAGAGATAATAAATTGTCTTTCTTCTCGTAGATGGCTCGCCTCTTACACGAACTTGTTACATAATTGTAAATGAAAATATTGATAATGTTCATGTATTATGTATTTTTTTCAGCTCATTTTCCTACAATAAAAGTCTTAGCTTTCTTCAAAGCCTCGTGGTTTTGAGGATTCAAAAGTTTCATTTATGGTGTGCAAAAAGTGAACTAGTGGCATATTGGTGATTCATGCACGTATTATTTGTACCTTTTACTCTTTAACCCTTTATAAGTGAAGATGGGTTACATGGATTATTTCATTCCCCATATGGGCACAAAAATCCATAAATGCAAGGAACAAACATTCTTGAAATAAAAGTAGCTTATGCAGAAAGGTTGAGATGCTAAACAGAGGGAGCAAGAGCAAAGAAAGTTGGGAAACCAAAATATGTAAATCCTACTCTGAAAACCGAGTCAAGACTCAAGGATGCAATCCTCGTTTGGATTGCATAATGTCATAAATACAGGGGTCAAGTACTCTTGATACAAAATTGCAAATATAAAATTTTGATTTTAGATGGTACAGGAAAATGACCACTCACAAAGGAAAATAGGAAATAGAGACTCTACTTCCAAAACATATTTCCCACATCTGCAAATTATGACCAAAATATTTTCCCACTGAGAGATTACATATCCCTTATCCTTCTAGGATCTTATTTGTTAATGTTTCTCATGGATCTAGACATACACTATTTGCTCTTAAACACATTAGGTGTGTAGTTTTATTCTTTTGTTATTCTCATATCATCGGGCAAGCTAGTTATAAGCCTTATAGAGATGAAAAAGTGTCTCATAAAATATTGAATCTTAACCTCAATATTTCTAAAGTTCCCCAACCTGTAGCACTTTATCCATGAGTTTTTCTTTGCTTCCTACCTGTAAACAGTAAAACCTTAAACATATTTTAGGGTCTTCCTATCTATCTCAAACAAACATGGTACATGATGAGATGCATATTCAAAAAACTTGGAAAACCTTCTAAGGTGCATCTCAAACAACCTTGGGAGATCTGGGAAAATGTTAGAAGCAAGGTTGTCAAAAGAAACTATTAGTTGAATTAATGAAAAGGAAAGCATTAAGTCACAATGGCATGGGCTAAATAAGACACGTGGACTAGAATAAGATATAGGATAGCAAACTATATACAGCTATATAAATTCCCAAATTGATGATTTTTCTGTGACATATATAGTTAAGGAGTTTGTTTTGAGGTATACAATTGCAAATTTCAACCAACTATGTAAATTCCCAAACTCAATTTTACCAATACCTATGCACTTACGAAGTCTGGTGAGTATTGCATGCAGTGGGGATTACATAATGCACTAGAAATTCCATGAATCAGATTTAGAACATTGGTTGAGTCCTAAATACTATTCAAATAGATGGACACAATTGCATGACAGTTTGAATAGGAGAATGTTTAATATTCCATCAATCATAAGCCAAAAACTATAGGGAAAATACCCAAAGCCTAAGGTACATAAAGAAAGGCTAATAGAAATATTGAACAAGGGAAAAGGCTAAGACAAAGATGGGAAAAAATAAACCAAACAGTAATGAAACTCAATTTTGAAGGCAAAGGAACAATGATTGCATTTGCTCAAGTTGAATAGTTACTCAGAGCTTTGTTTCAATCTCCACAAGAATTGAGATGATTTTAAAAATTTAAGGTTGCAAAGAAAATATAGAGAAATGTCATAACAGACTAGAAAGTGCAACAAACATTTATAGTGGAAGAAAAGGGGGTGCATGAAGCATCCCCTAGTGAAAGTAGGCAAAATTGAATACAACATAGCAACATGAAATGGCATAGAGCATTAAAATGGCTTACATCAAGAAGGTGAACCCTAGAAGGAGAAGAAGCGCCAGCGAAGAGACATAGTCCTAAGAATAAGGTACAATTGCCTCTAAACATTATTGGAGTGCAATTGTATCATTAGTAATGGAAACATTGAATACATGAAAGGAGAATGGAATACATTATGTAATTTGAAATTCAAAGCCCTTATTGAGAACATGATAGTGGCCATTAAGAATCCCAATGTCCTGATGTCCAAATCCTCTTTAATTTTTTTCCAATTCCGATTTTTTCATCTATGGATAGGATAATATCATATTAGGTAAGTATCAATAGTTTTGACCAAAATTCTGTTTTATTATAAATTTATGCCATGTATGTAATAACACAGGTGTGTACAGTTTTGAGAGTTTTCTTCCTTGCACTGATATTTCTTTTGACTTTGCATTTATTTAAAAATTCCAAAGTTCTGTGAGATGTTAGAACTCAAGGAATATCTCTCTTAGCAGTGTGAACAAGTTCCCATGCAACTATGCTTTTGCACCCACCACAAACTAAAACAAGAGTTGTACGAAAAAAGAAAAAAAAAATACTTCATAAATAAATATGAGATTACCTCTTATCTAATTGTTAAGGTGTGGCATGAATTTTTTAATGGATAATATATTCTATATAATAACATGCAATGTTATACTTGTTTGCTTGATAATTCCACATATTTTGAAAAGAAACCATGATCTGGTTCCTCTTTTTATTTATAATTGTTAGTGGTCACTTAACAATTTATTAGGATTCTCCTCACAATGTCATATATATGACTAACCATCTTAATGAACTCGTCATTGCTAATTTAAATTATTTATATTTAATTCAAAAGGAAATTTTTTATTGTAGATTTTATTTATAATTGACCTTTTAGAGTGAGCTATGAGATCATTCACTTGTATTTTGATTAATTTTAAAAATCTGCAAGTGCTTCCTATTTGGGCATATTTTAATGCATTTATTGTTTCTTTCCAGGGTCGTGGCTTGGAAAATTTAGAATTATTACGTGAATTTCTCCCAGCCATGCCCAGTATTGCTACACGTGTACTTCCAGAGATAATAAATCGTCTCTCTTCCCGTGTAGTGGCTCGCCTCTTACGCGAACTTGTTACATAATGTTAAATGATAATGTTGATAATGTTGATGTATTATGTATTTGGTTCATCTCATTTTCCTACAATAAAAGTATTAGCTTTCTTCAAAGCCTCATGGTTTTGATTATTCATAAGTTTCATTTATGGTGTGCAAAAAGTGAACTAGTGGCATATTGGTGAATTATGTGTGTATTCTCTGTCCCTTTTACTCTCCCTTTATAAGTGAAGATGGGTTACATGGATTATTTCATTCCCCATATGGGCACAAAAATCCAGAAATGCAAGGAACAAAGATTCTTGAAAGAAAAGAAGCTTATGCAAAAAGGCTGAGATGTTAAACAGAGGGAGCAAGAGCAAAGAAAGTTGGAAAACCAAAATATGTGAAGCCTACTCTAAAAACAGAGTCAAGACTCAAGGATGCAATCCTCGTTTGGAATGCATAATGTCATAAATACGGGGGTCAAGTACTCTTGATACAAAATTGTGAATATAAAATTTTGATTTTAGATGCTACAGAAAAATGACCACTCCCAAAGTTAAATAGGAAACAGAGACTCTACTTCAAAAATATATTTCCCGCATCTACAAGTTCTGACCAAAATATTTTCCCACTAAGAGGTTATGTATCCCTTATCCTTTTAAGATCTTATTTTCTAATGTTTCTCATGCATCTAGACATGCACTCTTTTCTCTTAAACACATTAGGTGTGTACTTTTATTCTTTTGTTATTCTCATATCACTAGGCAAGCTAGTTATAAGACTTCTAGAGATGAAAAAGTGTCTCGTAAAATATTGAATCTTAACCTCAATATTTCTAAATATCCCCAGCATGTAGCACTTTATCCATAAATTTTTCTTTCGCAACTTCCTACCTGTAAACAATAAAACCTTAAACATGTTTTAGGATATTCCTATCTATCTCAAACAAACATGGTACATGATGAGATGCACATTCAAAAAACTTGGAAAACGTGCTAAGGTGCATCTCAAACAACCTTGGGAGATCTGGGAAAATATTAGAAGCAAGGTTGTCAAAAGAAATTATTAGCTTAATGAATGAAAAGGGAAACATTAATTCACAATGGCATGGGCTAAATCACACACATGGACTAGAATAGGATAGAGGATAGAAAACTATATACAGCTATATAAATCCCCAAACTGATGATTTTTCTGTGACATATGTAGTTAAGGACCTTTTTTTGAGATATACAATTGCAAATTTCAGACAAATATGTAAATTCCCAAACTCAATTTTATCAATACCTATGCACTTACAAAGTCTGGTGAGTACTGCATGCAGGGGGGATTACATAATTGCACCAGAAATTCCATGAATCGGATTTAGAACATTGGATGAGTCCTAAATACTATTCAAATAGATGGACACAAATTGCATGATAGTTTGAATAGGAGAACGTTAATTATTCCATCAATCAGAAGCCAAAAACTATAAGGAAAATACCCAAAGCCTAAGGTACAGAAAGAAAGGCTAATAGAAATATTGAACAAGGGAAAAGGCTAAGACAAAGATGGGAAGAAATAAACCAACAGGTAATGAAACTCAATTTTGAAGGCAAAGGAACAATGATTGCATTTGCTCGGGTTGAATAGTTACTCAGAGCTTTGTTTCAATCTCCCTAGGGATTGACATGATTTTTAAAATTTAAGGTTGCAATGAAAATATAGAGAAATGACAGAAATGTCAGAAGGGACTAGAAAGTGCAACAAACATTTATAGTGGAAGAAAAGGGGGTGCATGAAGCATCCCCTAGTGAAAGGAAGAAAAATTGAATACAACATAGCAACATGAAATGGAATAGAGAATACAAATGGCTTACACCAAGAAGGTGAACCCTAGAAGGAGAAGAAGCGCTAGCGAAGAGACATGGTCCTAAGAATAAGGTACAATTTCCTCTAAACATTCTTGGAGTGTAATTGTAGCACTAGTAATGGAAACATTGAATACATGAAAGGAGAATGGAATACATTATGTAATTTGAAATTCAAAGCCCTTATTGAGAACATGATAGTGGCCATTAAGAATCCCAATGTCCTAATGTCCAAACCCTCTGCAATTTTTTTCCAATGCTAATTTTTTCATCTATGGATAGGATGATATCAGATTAGGTAAGTATCAATAGTTTTGACCAAAATTCTACTTTATTATAAATATATGCCATGTATATAATAACACAGTTGTGTACAGTTTTGAAAGTTTTCTTCCTTGCACTAATATTTAATTTGAGTCTGCATTTCTTTCAAAGTTCCAAAGTTTTGTGACATGTTGGAACTCAAAGAAGATCTCTCCTAGCAGTGTGAACAAGTTCCCATGCAACTGTGCTTTTGCACCCACCAAAAACTGAAACAAGAATTGTAGGAAAAAAAATTACTTCATAAATAAATATGAGATTACCTCTTATCTGATTGTGAAGGTATGGCATGAATTTTTTAATGCATAATATATTCTATATAATAACATGCAATGCTATACTTGTTTTCTTGATAATTCCACATATTTTGAAAAGAAACCATGATGTGGTTCCTTTTTTATAATTGTAAGTGGTAACTTAACAATTTATTAGGATTCTCCTCACAATGACATATATATGGCTAACCATGTTAGTGAACTGATCACTGCTAATTTAAATGATTCATTATTTACTTGAAAGGAAATTAGTGTTTGTGGTTTATATTCATAATTGACCTTTTAGAGTGAGCTATGACATCATTCACTTGTATTTTGATTATTTTTAAAAATCTACACGTGCTTTCTATTTGAGCATATTTTAATGCATCTATTGCTTCTTTCCAGGGTCATGTCTTGGAAAATTTAGAATTATTGAGTGAATTGCTCCCAGCCATGCCCAGTATTGCTACACGTGTACTTCCAGAGATAATAAATCGTCTCTCTTCCCGTGTACTGGCTTGCCTCTTACGCGAACTTGTTACATAATATTAAATGAAAATATTGATAATGTTCATGTATTATGTATTTTGTTCAGCTCATTTTCCTACAATAAAAGTCTTAGCTTTATTTAAAGCCTCGTGGTTTTGAGGATTCATAAGTTTCATTTCTGGTGTGCAAAAAGTGAACTAGTGGCATATTGGTGATTCATGCACGTATTATATGTCCCTTTTACTCTTTAACCCTTTATAAGTGAATATGGGTTACATGGATTATTTCATTCCCCATATGGGCACAAAAGGCCAGAAATGCAAGGAACAAAGATTCTTGAAAGAAAAGTAGCTTATGCAGAAAGACGGAAATGTTAAACAAAGGGAGCAAGAGCAAAGAAAGTTGGGAAACCAAAATATGTGAAGCCTACTCTAAAAACCGAGTCAAGACTCAAGGATGCAATCCTCATTTGGACTGCATAATGTCATAAATACGGGGGTCAAGGAATCTTGATACAAAATTGCGAATATAAAATTTTGATTTTAGATGCTATAAAAAAATGACCACTCCCAAAGTCAAATAGGAAACAGAGACTCTACTTCAAAAATATATATTTCCCACATCTGCAAGTTCTGACCAAAATATTTTCCCACTAAGAGGTTACATATCCCTTATCCTTCTGAGATCTTATTTTCTAATGTTTCCCATGCATCTAGACATGCACTATTTTCTCTTAAACACATTAGGTGTGTATTTTTATTCTTTTGTTATTCTCATATCACTTGGCAAGCTAGTTATAAGACTTCTAGAGATGAAAAAGTGTCTCGTAAAATACTGAATCTTAACCTCAATATTTCTAAAGATCCCCAGCATGTAGCACTTTATCCATAAGTTTTTCTTTCGCAACTTCCTACATGTAAACAATAAAACCTTAAACATGTTTTAGGATATTCATATCTATCTCAAACAAGCATGGTACATGATGAGATGCATATTCAAAAAACTTGGAAAACGTGCTAAGGTGCATCTAAAACAACCTTGGGAGATCTGGGAAAATGTTAGAAGCAAGGTTGTCAAAAGAAATTATTAGCTTAATTAAAGAAAAGGAAAACATTAAGTCACAATGGCATGGGATAAATCAGACATGTGGACTAGCATAGGAGAGAGGATAGAAAACTCTATACAACTATATAAATCCCCAAACTAATGATTTTTCTGTGACATATACAGTTAAGGAGTTTGTTTTGAGGTATACAATTTCAAATTTCAGACAACTATGTAAATTCCCAAACTCAATTTTACCAATACCTATGAACTTACGGAGTCTGGTGAGTATTGCATGCAGCGTGGATTACATAATTGCACTAGAAATTCCATGAATCAAATTTAGAACTTTGGATGAGTCCTAAATACTATTCAAATAGATGGACACAAATTGCATGACATTTTGAATAGGGGAATGTTAAATATTCCATCAATCAGAAGCCAAAAACTACAGGGAAAATACCCAAATCCTAAGGTAGAGAAAGAAAGGCTAATAGAATTATTGAACAAGGGAAAAGGCTAAGACAAAGATGGGAAAAAATAAACCAAAAGGTAAAGAAACTCAATTTTGAAGGCAAAGGAACAATGATTGCATTTTCTCAGGTTGAATAGTTACTCAGAAATTTGTTTCAATCTCCAAAGGGATTGAGATTATTCTTCAAAATTTAATGTTGCAAAGAAAATATAGAGAAATGACAGAACTGTCAGAAGGGACTAGAAAGTGCAACAAACATTTATAGTGGAAAAAAAGGTGGTGCATGAAGCATCCCCTGAAATGAGGAAAAATTGAATACAACATAGCAACATGAAATGGCATAGAGCATACAAATGGCTTACACAAAGAAGGTGAACCTTAGAAGGAGAAGAAGAGCCAGCGAAGAGACATAGTCATAAGAATAAGTTACAATTGCATCTAAACATTCTTGGAGTGTAATCGTAGCACTAGTAATGGAAACATTGAATACATGGAAGGAGAATGAAATACATTATGTAATTTGAAATTCAAATCCCTTATTGAGAACATGATAGTGGCCATTAAGAATCCCAATTTCCTGATGTCCAAACCCTCTACAATTTTTTTCCTATGCCGATTTTTTCATCTATGGATAGGATAATATCAGATTAGGTAAGTATCAATAGTTTTCACCAAAATTCAACTTTATTATAAATATATTCCATGTATGTAATAACACAGTTGTGTATAGTTTTTGAGAGTTTTCTTCCTTGCACTGATATTTCTTTTGAGTCTGCATTTCTTTCACAATTCCAAAGTTCTGTGGGATGTTGGAACTCAAGGAACATCTCTCCTCGTAGTGTGAACAAGTTCCCATGCAGCTATGCTTTTGCATTGATCCAAAAAATGAAGGTATTACTGATAAATTTGCAAGTTAGTTTACTGTACTTTTTGCATCGGATCGTTAAGAATGCGAAATACATAAACTTATTATCTTGTTTGCGGAATATCATATGTGAATTTTACTTGATGCTTATTAATGAATAAAGAGATCAACCATTAATATCCATGTTGCAAATGAAGAGAATAGAACATCAAAACAAAAAGATAAATAGAGACAAGAGGTTGATAACGGAGTTCACCAATCGTTGTCTATGTCTCTGAGCTCGCTTCCAAGTGGAGGACCTCTTTATTGCTCTTTAAAATGCTCAAAGTTCTCTTACATAGGCTCTTTGTTGTTACATAATTTGCTTCATATATGTTTTGCAAGACCTCCTTGCTCAGATTCAAGCATGATGCATCATATTCCTCTCAAAAACATGGCAAAAATGCCCCTCAAAACATGAGAAAAGGCCAAAATTTACAAACTGCCCCTTCAAAACCCTGCATCAAAAAGTCTCCTACAAGCTTCAAAAAGCCTAGTTATTATATTTTTCAAGGCTCATATGAGGAATCCCAACTTCCCTCAAGATATGGCCTCTTTCTGGGATCAAATCCCCCTTCAAATGGCCTAAAATCCTCAAAAATTCCATTTTTTGGGCATAATATCAATCAAAAATCACTTTTTTATAGTTAAAAACCCACTTTTATTTAAAAATACATAGTAAGCCCCCTTGGGCTGTTAATATTATGGTAGTTGTGGGAGCTATTTACCTCCACATGTAAACCTGATGAGATTAGAAGACTCCGGAAAGCAAGAGAAAACCCTAATGAGTTGGCTAATAACCCTAGAAGTCTTGTCGGCTCAAGAAGATAATTTATATTAGGTTATTAGCCTCCAAGAGAAGAAGTTGACCAGAAATAATATTAATATACTGAACAGACACATATCCAGAAGGAGAAGTTGGCCCCAACAAATCTGGCAGAACCAGTGTAAATACAGGGCGTAAGTTCTCATTTGACAGCATCTCAAAATTGCAGTTCCCAGTTTGGTGTGCACTGCAGTTCCCAGTTTGGTGTGCATGTGTGGAGGAGAGCTGCAGGTGCAGCTGCAATAGCAGCAATTTTTTCAGTATTGGCTTGAATATATCTTGGCTAGGGTTTGGAATATCTAATCAGCTATTGTTGGTGCGCTATCCTTGGAGGAAGATGTGCCGCACCTTGTTTGGCTATCTAGCCTAGGGTTTGCTTCCAGAGTAATTCTCATTCAAGGTTAAGGTGCTCGGAGGGTGGCTTCGGCCTATGGTTGGGTGATGAGGGTATCTTCAATGGTAAAATGAGCACACAATCTTCTATACTCTAACAGGTTATGGGCCCACACCTCCTTCAATCAGTCTAAAGGCTGGAAGGAAACATAGCCGCTAGGATATTGAGCTCGTTGAGGAATCGTCGCTAGGGTTACTAGTAGGAGCAGTTGCAGAAACCCTAATCCTCTTGTTAAGGCACCTTAAGTGAATGGATTGACCTAATCTTTGGACAGACCAGTGTGCCCTAGCCTAGCGCATCTCCTGGCACTCTCAAAAGGCCAAAACGTGAAGTTTGGATTTCTAGTCAAATCTAGGGTTTGAACAAGTCAAGCAAGCCATGACTAACTCTATGAAGTCTGAGAACAAGTTATATGGAGCCTCTAACTTCATAGCGTGGAAGACAAGGATTGACCTCATCCTTGCCAAGAATAAAGTGTTGGATATCGTGAAAGGAAAGATCATGAAGCCAGAGTTTGAAGAAGAATAAGAGAAGGAACCGCAGAACGTTGCAGCTATGGAGAAGTTCAAAGATGTTGACATCAATTCCATGAGTATCATAGTGGATCCTATAAAATACCACTTGATACCCTACATATCCCATATTGACTCATCGAAGAAGATGTACGATGCCCTAACAAATCTCTTCTCAGTCAGAAACATCGGACAAGTTATGAGTCTGAAGAATTAGCTCTGTGACATGAAGATGAATGAGGATGATAGCATAACATCATACTTTGTAAGGATCTCCCAGCTAAGAGATCAACTACAAGCTATTGAAAAGATCATTTCGGAAAAGGAATTGGTGAACATAGTACTCAATGGTCTTCCCAAGACGTGGGATGCATTTGTCGTAAGCATGAACACAAGAAAGGAATATCCGACATTTGAAGAACTTTGGACTTGTTGTGCTCAAGAAGAATCAAGGATCAATGAAAAAGAGAAACCCCAAAAGAAGTACGATGATCAAGCCTTCACAGCAAGACTCAAGAACTTCAGGAACAAAACGAAGTTTGGTTCAAGGAGGAAGCCAAATCAAGAGAAAGACATTTCAAAAGTACAATGCTTCAACTATCAAAAGTACGGTCACTACAAGAATCAGTGTCCCTAGCTAAAGAAAAGGAAAGAGAAATACGAAGCATCGATTGCCAAAGAAAAGGAACCTACAAAGAAGACTAAGCAGGATGGAAGAGACTTCTTCTTCTAAAAGGTAACAACACTCTTCTTATTCCTTGTACATTTATTGTTTGCATCGTCTCTGTACATATCTTGTATATCTATCTCTTGGAAGATAATGTGTTCCAAGAAGAACTATACCCATGGAAGAACAAACAAGATAAAAATAGTTATCATTAGATAATACACATGAAAGAACGAAATACAAATCATGTGGAAGCTATTGCAAGATAAGTCGAATCAATCATGAAGAAACTTAGTAGAAGCAAAGACAGAAAGAAGTCAACAATCAAGAGGAAATTGGAAAAAGACTTATGATGTTTTGTAGAAGACAACAAAACGGAAGCGTGGACTCTGTTAGACAAGAAATCCAATTATATATTGCAAAAAGACAATAAGGATGCAAATGGAAGTATGGACTCTATCAGACAGAGGGAGCCGATTATATGCACTCTTACATGAAGCAAGGGTTAGGAGGGAGATAATCCTATGACACATTGAAGATGATGAAATATATATATACATGGTAGCAGCCATGAAAAGACAGTACGTGTTCAGTTCAACCGCAGAAGAAGACTTCTTCGAAGAGAAGCCTTAAAGTATTCTTGGTTGTCCATCAAGATTCGTGATCTTATGATGAAAGGAAGAAATGGAATATCTAGGGCATGGAATCTATAAGAAACTCCATGGACTCGAGAACTAAATAAAAACATGAAGATTCCAAGAAAGAAAGAAAATCCAAAATAATCAGTCATAATATTAAGAACCAAAAGATTACCAGCCTGATATGAACTCAATAAAAGCAATCAAGCAGAAGAACTTGAAGTCATGATGAAGAACAGTGTATAGAAGACTTAAAAGCATTGCGAGACCTAGAACTAGAGGTTCTCCCAGATGGAGGGAGAAGACTATGATGATTACTTGTTCCAGTAAACCAGACTTATCTCTACATGAGTCATTATATCATCTGCAACATCCATGAGTTGGAGTTCTACATTAGATGAATGCAAAGAATGTTCTCCAGAGAAATTGAATAAAGAGCATATGAAAAGAAATCTCAAGACTTTGAGGCATACCAGAAAGAGACTCTTGTATGCATATAAGAAGAAGATAACTTGATGGAGAACCTCCAGTGCACAGCAGAAGCGTGGTGAAGATTTCCTATAACATCAAGATGACTACTCAGTAGATCAGATCTCACAATGACAGAAGAAGTGCCACATAGATATGTTCCAACTTTCCAACTATGATATACTCTATTGTTCATATCTACATGAAGCCTTCACAGTGTTCTAGACTAAAGTACAATCATTATCCATGATGAAGTCCAGAAAGGAGAAAATGATTCTCCAATACATATCTCCATAGATGAGCAGATAAGTAGACATTTTGGTAAAACTTCTATCCAAGATGAAAGAGTTTGCGTACTCAAGCTAGAGCTCAAGGAAACAAATTCCTTCTTATTTAAAAAGGAAGAAATGACTCTCCAAGTTAGGAGGGAGCACTGAAAATGTTATTGAAGACATTCATTGAAAAATAGTCCATCTTGGACAGATGCTTTCCTGTTCGGAAAGTGGATTGAGATTTCTGACGGACAGTCACTTTCCATTGTGGTTAACATGGAAAGTAGTATGATTGTTGATGTATCATAGACAGCGACTTCCCATTGTGGTTAACATGGGGAGTGGTCTAGGGCATTCTCTCTTCTTGAGGGTTACTCAAGAAGACTGGCCCGCCTCGCCGAACAGCGATTTCTCATTGTGGTTAACATGAGGAATGGTCTGTTTTGGAGGTTGATGCAGGATAGTATTTTCCTCTTGTGGTTAACAGAGGAAATGGTCCGGACAGTCATTACTTAGGGTTTACACATTCTCTCCAGGGTGCACTTTGATTAGTGTAGGAGGAATGGCCCAGGGTGGGGAATGGTCTAGGCTCAGCAATCAGGGACAGACATTCCTTAGGGTTATACATTCTCTTTAGGGAACACTTTGATTAGTGTAGGAGGAATGGCCCAGGGTGGGGAATGGTCCAGGACAGGCATTCCTTAGGGTTTATACATTCTCTCCAGGGCGCACCTTAATTAATGCAGGAGGAATGGCCCAGGGTGAGGAATGGTCCAAACTTAGACATTCCTTAGGGTTTATACATTCTGTCCAGGGTGCACTTTGATTAGTGTAGGAAGAATGGCCCAGGGTGAGGAATGGTCCA
>ML872079.1:1004-19674 GCA_009831015.1 Picea engelmannii
AGTTGTTGAAATTTTGCATTAAGTGAAAGTTTTTGTTTCCAACTTTTTATTCATCTTTACTTTCGTCTTTTACACATCATCAGTTTCACTTTCATACCCCTTGGCATAAGACAAGCCATAAAATTAATGCTAAATCTAAAATTTATTAGACTGTTATGTTTGTAGGGTTAACCAACTAGGTCAGGATTAGGGCCTTGGATTAGGTTGGAGAGGAAACTCTTCAAGGCCATTTAAAATCAAACATTAGATTCTGAGTTAGGGAGTGTCTAAGTTCAATATCGTGAAAGTTATCTGGGACGACCCTCTAACATAGGGGATAAACACGAGGTCACGTGCAGAAAGGTAGCGGAGATAACCCCTCCAAAGATGGACCAATCGTAGTGGAGAACACATATAGAGGGCTTGTTTTTGGATTCCGTCAATTGCATTTTCCACGAGGCTTCGTGGGTCTCGAATCCATTCAAGATCCTCAGTTGTCTTTTGTACCACTTGCTTTCGATACCCTTGACAGGTTTCGGGCTCGATACCCTGCTCATTGTGGTCTACTCAACTTTCGACTGTACCCGCCTAGTGATTGTTTGCGCGCTGGAAACCTAGTTGCCTATCTTTTTTAGGGACATACATAGGTGACTACAAGGGTATACCAAAGTACCTAGGATAGACATCAGGCCACTATTTGTAGAGTATACCTAGAGGGTGCTTCCATTTTTGAGTTTCACTTGCACCAGTAAGTTGCTCTAATGTTCGTTGTTGTAACTATTCTTCCAATTAAATTAGTGTTTGCATGTCTTATCTTATAGGGAATTTTTTAGTGTGTGTTACTTTTGAATATTTAGACTACCCTAGGGTGTTTTTGATCTTCTTACACAGTGGAGGATCATGAGCTCTGTTGGTCACAAAGGCTTCTTGGCCTGCCGCCGGTTGCACTAGAGCCACCCCCACCACCATTAAGGAAAAAGCTAGACCAACAAGGGTCTTTTGAAGCGTCCGGGTCACAAGCAATTATGTCCGACCAACATCCGAATGAATCGACCACTTTGGAACTTGCAGCAAACGCTCTTGGCCTGGTTGAAACCCTAACCACTAATTTCTTGGCACCTTTCATCGTACCAATTCAATTTTATGAGTGCCAAATAGTGTTGCACATAGAAATGGAAACAAATGTTGTTACTCCTTCTGGGAATTATTCAATTCCCACTACGGTTGTCACCACGGGAGAGTTTTCACCTCCTAACCCATCATCACCGGTCTGAGCCACCATGGTCTTGACCACCTCTACATTGAACAGTGGTCCGATCCCATCTTTGGCAGTGGCCACAACCCCTTTCACACCAAGTGCGAGAGGCCCTCTGTTCTCATACGAGATGCCTAGTTCGGGTACAAGTCTTGTACTTTCCTACTCCACTTTACAAACTTTAGGTCTGGAGGCAGGGAGCTTTAGCGCCCTATGCAAGGTCACATAGGGGGAACTCCTGCTCCTTTTAACGCTTTCCCTTACGGAGGAGGTCATATACCTCCTTTGTCCCCTTCACTCGGTGGCTCGCATCAACAATCAGCCGGGCAACCTACACACCATAGTTTATTTGGAGCGGGGAGTCAAGGACCACCTTCGCATAATATGTCGGTAGGTTTGACACCATTTTCTTTGACCAAAACGTTTGGTAACCATGCCTTCTCGTCAGCTGCCTTCCCGACTGGGGGAAATCCCAGTTTTGGACAATCTATTCCTATGCAAGGTACTATTCTTTCATAGGGGGAAAACCTAGGAACTTCTTCCGCATCAGGGCCTTGGAATTCCTGGCAAGAATCCGTTCCCTAGTCCGAAATGCCGATTTGGGGTAATTCTTTCCACAATCAATGGAACCCCGGACAAACTACTATGCCTATCCCCATGGGACTGACATGGGGCAACCCTTAACAAATTCCTTCGAATATAATGCATGCCCAACCATCTATGTCCTATTTGGGAAATCAACCAATGATGTCTCCACATATGAAAAATCTATACGCTGGCCAGGGCCATGGTTTCTACCAGAATCCAGGCCAGCAGCCAAACTATTCCTAGCAACCTAGTGCCAGTCAAACTTCAGGCCCCTTTTTCCCAGATTATCACCAACAACCCAAACTACCCTTCCTGGTGACTTTTCACTTACCAGATTTGACAAGGTTGTTGAATGACCCTATTTGTCACGATCCGCGTTGGCCTCCTATGCCGACGAAGTTGCCTTTGGACATTCCAAAGTTTGAATCCAAGCCTAATGAATATCCAGGATATCATGTGACTACCTTCCATCTTTTGTGCTCATCTAAATCATTGAAATATGACTCTGTACAGTTGTGATTGTTTTAACGTACTCTCATTGGGAGTGCAGCAAAATGGTACATTGAGCTCGATCACTCAAGATACTCTTCCTTCAGTGAACTGGCAATGGATTTCCTAAACCATTTCCAATTACCTATGAGATACAACACTGACACAGAGTTGTTGGCCAATTTCAAACAGACGATAACAGACCATATCTATGATCACATCTGAGAATGGAGACGCTGGAAGAGTTTAATTAAGGTGCCAGTCCCACTAGTGTTCTTGCTTGAGTGGTTCCTTAAGTATTTGGTCCCACAGTTATCCAAAGACATCGCGACATCAGGAGTATTCTTCGAAGAATGTGCCATCATGAGAGCTCAACAATTTGATCTCATCTATTCTCAGTCTGGTTTATTATACAACATCTTTCCAGATGCGCCACACTCAATACTGGATAAAACTAGACAGAGAGCTGGAACACATGTCGATGATATTGTTGGTTCAGCACAAACAAATCCCATTGAGCAATTAACGAAGTAGTTGCAGCAGTTATATATACAACACACAGCAGCCAGCCAAACTACTACTTTGGCTGCTCCCCGTACCAAAACGTCGGAGGTACACACAGTGCAATCAACTAACCTGAAGACCACCCAGCAGCCTGAAGGAAAGAAAAGGGTAAGGGAGATAAAAAACCTACCGATAATGATGGCGGGGACAACACTGCAAAAAAGAAGGCGAGGTATCCATGCAACTTGTGCGCGGAATACTGTAACACCTTGTTTCCCACAGTTTGTAAAAATAACAGGACTGACCAAGAACTATGGCAAACTCATAAATGTGAATATGTGATGTAAATGGACCTTGAGGAAAAGGTCAATGAATGTGAATAACATTTTGAATTTTATTACAGGACTGCTGAGAGGGGATGTGAAGAAAAAGAGACCACGATGGCGGTGGAAGGCACCTGGAAAGGTGGCGTTAACTTCCACCGAGAATTAATACCGTATTTGGACTCCACTGGCCCGGAGAACCAAAAGTGGCTCGTTGGCCCTGAATTAAATCACTCACAGGCTAGTAGGTAGATGGATTAATGAGGGATGGGGAGGTAAACCGCCTATCCGTAGAGCCATCATGACTGACCAACGTGAGGGAAAACACGCCACACGCAACCTCGCAAGAGGATAAGGCGTGGGGTAGAAGCGATTGGGGGGGCAGACGCGAGGGGAGAACTCTGGTGATATGCAGAGTGAGTGATAGCAGAGAGGAAGGATTGCAACCTTCGCTCCTATTCACTGGCAGGCAGAGACGCAGTCTCACAGAATCGTGGTCTCATCTCGAGGGTGGCTAGTGGTAAATCTATTGGGAGTCGCTAAGCTTACGGTTGGGTGGAAACGAGCACCCTTCTCAGCAGTTGCACTCACTTTTGGTGTTATTTCTGATAAGTTTTTTACATATTGCATCTTGAAATTCATATGCTGACATATATGCTCATAAACTGTGAAATTGTGAATGATTACAGTATAAGAATGTCTATGCAGTGTTTTGATAAGAAATGGTAGATGTATGCTTATAACAGAAAAACCACGCATGGATTATGTTGATAAATGAATTTAATTATGCATAAGTTGAACCAAGTCAGACTTCCAATCCATTCTCAGGAATTTGTTTCCCCTTATCTGTCTCGAGGAATGCCCCAGAATAGATCTCTTCACAAAGATTCCCTCCTTGGAAAGGTTTACCAAGAACCTGGAAAAATGACTTAAATGTGCAAGTCTTAACAACCCTGTACGAGGAGGAATGACCCTCTTAAAATCCTGAAGTAGTGGCATAGGGATAAGTATAGATCGACGAACGAGATCCCGTCGGAAGATCCATGGTCATTCACAACCGTTAGATTGAAAAAAGAAAACAAGGGCGTTACATACCTCGCCCCTTTTCCTCTATCTTCGTGAATAGCGAGGAAATCGAGATCGTAGATCCCCAAGGTCTAGGAGAACATCTGGACCATTTATTTTTCCACATCTAGGAAGTAGTGGGAGAGTGCATATCATGGGACAGATCTGAGCCATTAGATCTTATCTAGAAAAACCCGACAGCCGTTGGATCTGTTAAGAGATGCATGAGGGTTAAGCCCTCGTGAACAAGGACGAAAGTCCCGAGAGAGGAGTCAATATCGAGGATTCAGAATTCAAGATTCTGGGAGTCCTGATGACAAGGGATCAGGACACTCCATGGTGAAAGTCCCGATATAGATCTAGATCGTCCATCCGTGAAGGAAACGTGGCGGAGATCGAGAGTCCATCGGTATTTTAGATACCAGGGATTCGAGTTGACAAAGGATTTGTGTCACTGGGAGTCGCAAGTCATGAAATCGTGAAACAACGATGATCGTTCATATGAGGGAGGACACGTGGATGATAATTCCTCGACCCCTCTCCGCCTTTGCAAGCAATGCACGAACAAGATCCCTTCGGAGGATCCCAGGGTCTATAATGACCTTTTATTTAAGAAAGAGACACAGACATTAATGCCACGACCCCTTCTTTTTCCCTTGCAAGAGATGAACCAATCGGGACCATAGACCCCATGGTCCATGGAAGTGCCTGGACCATCCATCTATAGAGCACACATGGCCGATGGCAAGCGCTTCGGCGTTTTGGCACCCAGAAAACAAAATGGAAAAGAACCCTTGTCTTCGCGAGTCATGAAATTCCGATCACCGAAGCCTCGAAATGGCACAGGTGTGATTAAGATTAAGAAAAGTCGGGGTTTGATTGTGACCGTTGATCATCCCAAAAAGACCACAACCGTCGATCTTGGTTGAGGGTCGTCGTCGTCCATTGAAGGGACACGTGGCTGTCGGTCGACGTTTCGGTGTTTCGGCATCCGGGGAACCAAAAGGAAAGAAACCTTGCCTTCACGAGTCACGAAATCTCGATACCCGAAATCCCATGGAATGTTGGATCCATGCTCCTAAGAGTCGTCAATCTCTTACACGACTTTCCATATCGGAATTTGGAGATTTGAATGACGAAGAGTTTTGGAGTCGTTGCATTTCGAACTCCCGAGTACCGAAACCCTGAAAGGATCCATGTCGTTGGATCAGGGGAGGCTTACGGCCGTTGATCTCCCTTTGGAGGGAAACTTTGGAGACCTCGAAAGTTTCGTGGATTTGAATGGGGAAAGGTAGAAGTCATGTATCGCGATTCCCCGAATCGCGAAAAGCCGATAAGCTCTTGGCTGGCTTAAGCGCGTGGACATCGTATAGGGTCACGTAGACAAGACCCCAGGAGAGAAACTTTCCCTTCGCTAGCCCCATCGAGGTTCAACGTTTCGTTGTTTCAAGCTTTGAGGTTTGCAGAGTTGAGAGACTCGACGTTCTGGTAGCACTGAGTCACGAAGTGAAAAAACACGTCGTGTTGATTCGGCCCATAATCATGAAATACAATCATATGAAGGTGGAAAAAGGAAAGAGATAGCATGCGCTAAGCCCCGTAGGAATTCAGGGATTCTGATTGTTGAGAAATCAACGAAAAAGTTTGATTTGCGTAGTGGGTATGTGAAAAATACCACCCGACCCATCTATGTCCTCAGCTTGCAGAAGCCCAAAAGTTTGTAACACAGCAACAGTTGGTTGTGTTGACCAATCCATTTCAACATGGGAAAAATCTAACCCAAGCCTCTACAAGCGCGGAAGAGGGCAGCCAAGAACTCTCTCCACCTGTGAATAACCTCGCATCCACGAACGTATATATGGTGAGGGGTGATGCTTTTATATCGACTAGAGTGCATGACTATAGTAAACCAAGCACTTCTAAGAAGGGTAAAGAAGCTGAACTCCCATCTCTTCCTTTACAGATTGATAAGACGTTGAGCGAAACAATGACACGCATTCCCAAAGGCACATTCAAAAAAGCTTCTCATAACCCAAATGCAAGGGCCACCCAAAACTACTCTGTGGTGGAAGATTTATCACAAACCCCTTGTGCGATGTCTTCTTTGGAGGTCCTCCAAAGCTGCCCTTCCCAGAGGAAAGCCTTGTTAACCACTTTAGGATATACTAAGACTTGTAATTCGGGTACAATCATGCTGGATACAACCGACTTAAAACCTCGTCTGCCTTACCACGTAGCATTTCAGATAGTAGTGGCTTATCCCACGAAAACTTTTACTCGGAATATATTTCACACGGTGGTTGATGAGGGCGCCTCGACATGTGTTATGCCATTGGCATGTTGTAATGTCGTTTTCCAGCCCATTTTGTCTCCATCACCTACTCTCCTCACCGTGTTTGACGGTCATTCATTCTGACCGCATGGTATTGTTCCTTCTTTCCCTGTATAGTTAGGAAGGAAGATCGTGTGTGTCGAAGTAGAGGTAGTCGATGCTCCTCTCGACTATAACCTCTTGTTAGGAAGTATTTGGAATTATGCCATGCAAGCTGTGGTTGTTACAGTGGTTCGGGTCTTGTTGTTTCCACACGAGGGCTGAATAGTGACCATCGATCAATTATCCTTCTCCAGACCTGACCCTGCATTGGGGGCATCCACGGTCCCGATGATTGATAATCCTCAACCAGGTGTCGTCAACGTGGGGGTTGGTTTGTGCCCATCTTTGATGGTAAGGTCATTTATGGGAAGCTTATTATGGGCTTGAAAACAATTGTAAATCAACTAATCTTTGGAGTTGGGATAACAAGAAAATCCTCTTTAAGACTCTTTTTACACATGTTATTATTTATGGATGTGAAGTATGGGGTTGTAGTATCTCTCATGAATCCTGGAGAAATATAGAGCAAATACAGAAGAATTTTATAACTTATAATCTCAAAATTAAAGGAAATACGTCGTATCCCATCCTCCTCTTAGAAACAAGCCTTTCCCTCATTGAGAGCATGGCTATGACTAGATACCTAAACAACATGGAAGACAAGAGGCTCCCTAAAATTTCTTCAAAATCAGGTCATAACCACCATTGACTCAAGCGAGGATGGCATAAAGACGCCCGGTCTTGGCTAAACTATTGGGGAACCATGGAAGAAACCATTTTGCAGAATAAAAATACTATTAAAAAAACGTCAAATCAAAATTTAAGAAGAAAATGTGGTGTGATAAAGAGTTAGAGGAAAAAATAAAGTTAAGGTATTATAAAGATGTAATCAACCCTAATCTAGAAGATCAAAATTATCTATCTGTTTTGCCAAGTGTAAAGAAAAAAATAAGCATTGCTAAGATAAGAAAAAATTCTCACGAACTCCATAGTGAAACTAGGCGTTGGTCAATTCCTAAAATGCCTTGGGATGAAAGAGTGTGTCACCTTTGTGACACTAAGAATGGTGAAGATGAAAATCACTTTCTCTTAGATTGTCGAGCCTATACCCATATTAGATCTCATTTTCAACATATTTATCACACTACCAACCTTCCTAACCTCTTAACTCAACAAAAGTATGGTGATCTTGGAAAGCTTATCTTAATGATTTTCGAGCATAGAAACAAAATTCTAAAGAATCACAAGTAATCACTTACCCTCTTAAGGTCTGATAGACCAATTCAGTCTTAGTGGATGTTAATCTTCATCATCATCATAATATCGGTGCAAAAAGGATTCAACCATCGCAATAAAACAATAAAAATATGAGCCCAACAAGTACCATCTATAGATTTTTCACCCTTACTTTTGAAGGTCAGATAAAAGGTTGGTGTGATACCTTGCTAGCCGCTTCCATCCATACATGGGAAAAATTCATGCATTAGTTTTTGCATGCTATTGAAAACAATAATTATGAAGAGTTGTGTGATGAAATTCTCAAGTTGAGGAAGAAAAGGGATGAATCCATAAATCAATTTCCCTAAAGACTCAAACTTATTATATATAGGTTTCATTTAGAAAATATTCCTCCTCTTGGCAATTTTCTCCCATATTTAATTTCCCTCTCTAAGGAGGAAGACCAACCCATAAATGAAGGCCCTGAATTGTGTCATGATGCCAATATACATGATGATGGTAGATATATCAATGATCTGGTTGAACAACATACGTTTGGACCTTTTTTCACATTGGAGGACACACATCTCAGGGGACATATATTTCTGGAAGAATTTTATGCATCTTCTCACCCTTCCATCCCTCCAGTTTTTCGTAGTATTGAAGAAGAGAAATCTTGCAAACTTCAATTCAAGTCAGATTCCCCTAGAGATGTCATGGTGGAAGTATGTTCAATATATAATGAGACACTTTGGGTCACACCGATGGATATTTAAGGTTCTCATTATCCTGATATATCTTAGGAATTGCAAGAATCAAAAGGGGAACTTATGAAGGATCTTGAAAGTATCTCTCATGAACCTATATATCCTTCAACAATCTCAGCAACATAGTAGATTGATTTTTATTTAGATACCCCTGTTGGTTATATAGATCAGTTTTCCCGTGATCCTACCGAAGGAATTCCAAACACTTCTCTTTTGAAATCACTTCTTTTAACTATCCTAACCCCTATCCCCCTAGGATGATCCTTGATCCTTTTGTTTTTTGAACCCTAATGATTTGTTCTTATCTTGGCCAATTAATAAAAAACATTAATGTGTTGAGGATGACATTTTACCTATAGACTTTATGAGGGAGTAAGACAAGGATGATCTTCGTTCTATTAAAGAAACAAAGTTAGAGATACAAATCGCCATGTCTCTTTCAGAAAAAGGAAAGTTGGAATTGATTCTTGTTACCCATAATTATTGTGCTGCTCTAACCATGGTCATCCTAATTTAAATTGACCAAGAATATGTCCTTCAGATAATTGGAGTATAGACTCTTTTTTTCCAATCTAGTGAGTGTCAGAAGTTACTCATGTACCCAAACTATGAGTATTCCCTAGAATAGATCTTACATCCTCTTATTTTTTTGAAACAAAAAAACATTTCCAATTAGATAATCGTGAAGGATGAAACAAACACTCAACACATTGTACCTTCAGAGAAGCAATGCTTGTCTTACCCTAATCAAGAAGAAATGGTTCAGGACACAGATCCCAACTGTCAATAAATTCACTATATGGATGTTAACGTTTCAAAACATGAACCACTCATTAATCTCCTACCTTTCAACGACCCTATTTTTCGAGATGATGATGTCCCTATATATGTGTTCAAATATATTTACTTTCCTAATTACTAGATTATCTATTCTAATTTCTATGATGATACAATTATGCTTATATTTTCTTGTGATTCTATTCTAGTAGTCCCTGCAGGGCCAAATGTTTGTGAGGTGCTATGTGAGATATATGCAAGTGAGAGTGAAAACAAGACTTTTTCCCATGAATGGAATAATTTTCTACCCCATCAATATCTCTCATGGGATAAAGTGAATGATGTGACAACTGCCTATCAGGAGGGGAATTATTTTTCTTCAAATACATCTTGGGTTCACAATCGATCTTCTTTAGTAAGCAATAGCTTGTTTAATATGTCTGTTATTGGAGAAGGCTATTTTGGGATAAAATGCAACAAATGAGGCAGACAATTAAGTAATGGACTAAATAAAGCAGCACGCGGCATGAAAGAAGGGAAAGAAGCACGACATAAGGAAAGGAAAGTAGCGCATTGGGAATTAAGGAGACGAAGTGTAGAGTCAAAGCAAGGAATGAAGACCGACCACATGAAGGAAGTTACTATGTGGACAAACATAATCCACTAGGGTTAGGGTTTTGGGTTATGATGTAAATGATTTTTAATGAACTTTTGTAGTATAAATATGATGTATGAGGTATAGAGGGGGTATCATTGTCATATCATATCACAGAAGACCTTATCTTTTAGAACCTTTTGAGTTTTGAGTCATAGTACTTGTTTTGGTTGAGAGTCATGGAGCTCGGATTGTATCAGTTTTGGAGACTTATGAAATGTACTTAAGGGTCAGGTTGCAAGTTGTGGAGATTGGTGCGACGTTGGCCAACCTCACCATTACTAAACCTATGATGTAATACGTGAAACACCATATTTTGATGAAGAATAATAGGAAGCAAAAGAACTTTGTGGACGTATCCTAGGGGGGTGAACCACTGTAAAACACTATGTCAATGTGTGGAATGGATCCTGTTATGTTTTTCTTGTTTATTATGTTGAATGAATGAATGAATACAAGCATATGTTAGAGTTAATTTACAACTCACAATAGATTAGACATGTTATTTTATGCATAATGAATGTTAAAAGTTTAATTAAACAATAGGTCTGAATGATGGTATGGGAGAATGAGTGTTGAAGTAGAAGAAGGAAAATGTTCTTAGCATTCCCACGCGTTCCATCCCTTACATGATTCCAGATACTTGGGTCATGCAATCACCCATAAGCCATCTCGGGTGAGACTACGATGTGCACTCTATGTGTAGTGTTTCCTTTTGCTTTACCAGAGGGGCCGATGGTTTCTAGGGTTTTTTTGGAGAACTAAGGTGGAACCCGAGTCAACCCATACATCCAAAAAATATTTATGTTGCCAGTTGGAACTCAACATATTGGATTGAAGGGGATTTGATGAAGAGAATGTAGTAGTAGAAGGGGATGTTTAGGTCATGGAACCCTACAAATAAAGAGATTTAAATATGGTTGGAGAGAAAGCAGCTTGAGTTTGCACAGAAAGATAATAGAAGCTCCAGGTATACACTGTGCTAGTATTTACAGAGGTATGTGTTCACTGATTTGCATGAGTCATATTTCTATTATTTTCCAAAGTTATTACATGAGTGGTTATTGAGGTTGAAGGATACTCATCCGACTAATCAGTTAAGGCCAATAGAGTGGACTACTAAGAAACTTGTGCGGTTGGAAAGGGTCAATAATAAATTCACGCACAAAATGGATTTATGGTTAGAAAATATTGTTGCAGGGTTTATATTGTGTTTGCAGTCGATACTGCAAAGTCTTACACTACTTCAGAGCAGGATTTTCTGAAGGGAGCAAGAGGAAGACACATTAGGTCACTTTACACGTCTATCAAGATCTTATTGCATGATAAAGGAGTGATGACAATGGAGTTAGAAAACTAAATCACTATGCGCGCATGGGGGAGCTGGGGGAAACAATAAGGAAGATATGTGATATGGAGAGGGATCTGTATGGAAGACATAAGAAAGAAGAAATGGACCCTATTATGATGGATGAGGAACAAACCAATGAGATAATGGAAAGAGCAAGAGTGACGTGTAGCAGAAGACCCTACTAGTATAATATCAATATGAAAAAGAGGGCAGTATCCGAGTGGGAGGGCTTGGACAATGATGACGATGATGTACAGGAAGGATCTCTGTGCGATGATGCAGATTTAGGAAATATTTTGCACCACATATGAGAGGAAAACCAGATGTGAGGGGTCCAAAGTAGAAGAAGTCTCTCCATTCCAGATCCAAATTAGTGTGGAACCCACAACCCCATGTGTGACTAAGACATTTGAAGAAGAAGAAACGTGCATATAACAAGTGATTAGTGGTAGAAGGATTTTAGTAGGAAGTGGGTCCAGTGGAAATTCAAGTAGAAGTATAAGTTCAGCAAGAAATGATCAAGTATATACACCAGGCGAAGGTGGTATTACAACAAACTTCATAATGTTAGGACATGATCCAACCATTCAATTACCAGGTTCCAGGGAGAAGGGTTAGATGACCCAGAAAAGATTTTTTTTATTTGTGATAAGATTTGGGAAACTAAGAAAATTACAGATGAAGATACAAAGGTTGTGCAGTTGGAAATCACATTTAGAGACTGCGCATTAGACTAGTATATGGGTCTCGCAGTCAATAATCCAATTGGAGCACCTACAATCGTCATAGATGTGAATAAGAAATCGATCAATGAATTTCAATGACCTAGTTCAAAGGATTAGTTCATGAATGTGATGATAGAGATCAAAGAGAAGATACGTGAGTTGGCTTGGGAGGTTGATTAGAAGTTCAAGAGGCTAAACGGTAATTTGAAGTATCCTATCACAAATATGAAACATACACATTTATTTGTTAACTCTTTATTGGCATATTTGAAGTATCCTTTAAGGAAACAAAATTTCCAAACCCAGGCTGAGGCCTTGCAAGCAGCTTTACAATTAGAGGAAAATCAATGTAAGCATATAGATCCAGTTGTGTAAGAGTTGAGAGAAAACCTAAAGAACCTGAAATTCCATTTAAATCAAAATGAGGGAAAGGAAAAGAGAGAATATGTCTAGTGCACATTTTGCAGAACAAAAGGTCATCATAAGAATGAGTGCCCAACTTTTGCATAGTACTTGGGGACAGGAATGTTGAATCCTTTACCCATAGGAGGACCATGGTGAAATATATGTAGAACACATGGAGATGATCCTTATCATTGTCCCATGATGCAGAAGTATCAAACAATACTAAAGACTACATTTTGTAACTTTTTCAAGTTAGTTGGACAAGAAGATAAGGAATGCACAACCTTGGAGATAATGAAGGAGAGGACATTAGATACTTATAGGGTGCAGGTGAATTAATGATAGGACAACCTGTGCAGAAGGTGTAGTATAATAATGTGCAACAATTTGAACACCATCGTAGTATAACAACATGCAACAATGTGTAGTGCCACCTCAGTACAATAATACGTAATGAGGTGGTAGTAGCTGCTTTTAAGGACTTTATTCATAAGTTTTTAGAATTTTATTTGGATAATTGGAAAATGTTTATATTATTGAAGGATCATGTGGAAGTATTAATATTGATGTTAAATAGGTGTAGATAGTGTCATATTTCATTGAATAATAAGAAATTCATTTTCAATGCACCTTTTGGTATTTTGTTAGGGCATGTGGTGTGTAAATAGGGTCTGCTGGTTGATCCTGCTAAAATTGTTGTCATAGTTAACTTACCGCCACCTAAGTCAGTGCACCAATTAAAAATTAGACTTGGGCATACATGGTATTATAAGAAGTTATAAGGGGATATTCACAAATTACCACGTCAATGGAAAAATTGTTGAAGCACATTAAATATCAGTGAAATGATGAATGCTAATAGAGCATTGATATATTGAAGGAGAAAATGGTGACATTGTTAATTTTAGTTTTTCCAGATTGGGAAAAGGAATTTCATGTGCATGTGGATGCATCTGCAATAGCGCTAGGAGTAGTATTAACACAACTAGGAGAAGGTGATATAGATCACCCTAAATCATTTGCAAGGAAAAACTTGTGAGATTCAAACAAAACTACAATACAACATAAATATAAGGGAAGGCCATGGTATATGCATTGCATAAATTCAAACATTATTTGTTAGGTCAACATTTTAAGATGTTTACATATCATTATGCTCTTAGATATTTAGTCAAAAAGACATTGTTGGGGGGAATATTATGCAGATGCATACTATTGTTTAAAGAGTTTCATTTTGAAGTAGTGGTTAAGCCTGGAAGATTGAATGCAGGGCCATATTATCTATCCATGATAACTAATGGAGAGGAACCAAGTAACTTGGAGGACAACTTCCCAGATGCACAATTTTTTTTCAGTACAGATTGCTAGCAAATATTTTTCTAACATTATTGAGTTTTTGAGTACATGATTTTCTCCAAAGGAATTTCATACTGCATAGAAGAGAAATCAGGTGGTCAAAGATGCAGACTACCAGTTTATTGTAGGTCACTTATACAAACTTGGTGCAAAAAACGTTTTGAGGAGATGTGTTATTGAGCACAGAAGGCCTATAATTTTAGCATCAGTACATGAAGGAATTGATAGAGGACACTATGCAAGCAAGGCTACTATGCAAAAGATATTTCATGTAGGATTATGGTGGCCAACAATTCACAAGGATGCACATGAGTACTGTAAAAATTGCGATGTCTGTCAGAGGGTTAGAAAGCCATCTAGGAGGAATGAGATGCCATTAATACCTCAAGTAACTGTGAAGGTGTTTGATAAATGGGAAGTAGATTTTGTGGAACCAATTAATCCACCATCAAGAAGATATGGAGTCAACAACATTATTACATCAAAAAAATATTTGACCAAATGGGCTAAAGCAACACGATTGAGGGATTGCAACACACTTCTTATTTGAGCTAGTCACAAGATTTGGATTCCCTAGAGTTTCAATGAGTGATCAAGGGACACATTTTATAAATAGTACTATCCAATAAATGATTGAATAATTCGAGATACATCATTAGAAGAGAACTCCTTATCATCCTTAGGCTAATGGAAGAGTGGAATCATTTAACAAGATATTGGATAATTCCTTAACCAAGATTTGTAATGTGAACAAGGATGAATGAGATTTGAAGGTATTAGCAATACTATGGGCATATAGAACTACAAGCAAGAATCTTATAGGGAAAACACCTTTTAGATTGGTGTATGGACATGAAGCAGTGCTACCCTTGGAGTATTTGATACCTAGTATACACATTGCAACAATTATAGATATGAAAGAGGCACAACTCAAGAAATATTGGTTCAACTCATCGAATTATAAGAAGACATAATTGTAGATGGTTTCCATCGAGAGGTATAGAAAGCAAAGGACAATGCTTGGCATGAAAGACACATGAATAAGAAGAAATTCAAGGAAGCATATTTTTTTCTCTTCTATGACAGTAAATATTTGTAGAACCTAGGGAAGTTTAGGATGCATTGGCTAGAGCCATATGAGATAAAGTTTGTCACAGATGGAGGTGTTGCAAAACTGAAGGATTTAGCAGGCAAGGAGATGGAATGAATGGTGAATGGTAGTTGACTGAAACTATATAAGGACATTTGACCTACCAGCCCTCAGTAATTGCAACACAGAAGTTATACTTATACATATTGTATATAGTAGGAGTTAAAATAAGAAAAAGGAGGCAAAACATGGGAAAATAAAAAAGCCAAAAATAAGTAGGTAGACGGATAAGTGGTACACAAATAGTTGAATTTTACAGCGTGCAAAAAAATTTAGAAAGAGGTACGACAAAACCTGAAGATACCGTGACAAAAAATAAGATACCACGTGACAGATAAATGGGACAGAACAAAAACACAACACGACAAGACAATAAGTGGTCGAAAAAAGAAAACGGCGGTAAACAGAAAAGTGGGATACGAAAGATAATTAATGACAGGCCTTATAAAAGTAGGAAAATTGCAAAGTAATCTTCATCATGACTTTAGGGTAAACGAAGAGCTAAAGACAGGAAGACAAGTAACCACATAAAGCACTCAAGTACCCCCAATGTTTTAGCATTGATTCAAGGCACTAGGGTCAATAATTTGCAGTTTGGCACCACCTAAGGTTGGAGCACCCAGTCAAATGTCAAGAAGAACCACAACAACACAAGATAGTTGCAGGAGAAAGTAACCAAAGTGGAAAACCCTAGTGAACAAGCAAGAGTTGTAGAGGTGGACACGATTCCATCACTGGAACCAGTTAGCCCAACATCGGTCGAAGAACAAGAGCCTATCATTGAGTAGATGGGCATGGAGATAAGGAATATAGAGAAAAAAACCATAGAAACACAACAACTGGGTTTGGGAGCATTGTAATAGAAAAATGAGGCAGATGGTGAAAGCACTGGATTCGACAAAACTAGGCAAGAGGACGAACTAGTCGTAGAGACAACTCCACAAACAAAGGAACAAATGCAAGTAGAAGATATTACATGTGATCTAGAATCATATGAAGAGTCAAAATATGATGCACAATAGGAAATAGGGCCATCCACCGCAACAAAAAAAGGAAACATGAAACAATCGGTGCAGAGGTCGTCGCACAAACATGCATAAGTCACGATAGCATTACCACACGTACCAAAAGGACTGAAAATTCTCCCTAATATTCTAGGATGTGTAGAAACATTGAGGTATTCATACCATGACATAGCATTAAAAGACAAATTTCCTAAATTTGAGCTGTAGGTATACATGGAAAGAAAAGGGATCAATGTGTCAAGAGTCCCAATATTGGAACCAAAGCAGTGGATAACAAGCTTATACAATATAGGGATAATGAACGTACTAGAGATCCCTCATTTTGGATGCAAAACAATAAGGAATATTTCCATGGAGAATTCAACACATACTCAAGAGAGGATCCATTGAGGCTCAATGATATCTAAGAGGGTTCATCAATGGAAATATCTTAGCTAGGAGATAAGGAAGCCCAAACAATGAAAAGGGAGTGTGAAGGAATTGAGAACAATGAGAGGAGGTATCTAGGTAAAAGAATACTCCCACCCAAAAAAGGATTGGGGGGGATGTTTTCTATGGAAATGTGAATCAAACCCATGAATATTAGGTTCAAGCCATAAGAAAAAATCAAAGGTATTATAAACTAGCTTGAGGCTTGTTGTTCGACCATGGTGAAGTCACCAAAAAACTTAAAAGTAAAAAATAGTTTGGGAGCCAAATTGCTACTCACCTCAAATGAGCGAAATGACTAATCTGACCTATCTTGAGTTGCATAGGATCTAAGACTAAGGATGTGAAAGATAAAATATATACCAAGAAGATAGAGTTTGTTAATATAGATTGATGGATTTATGCTTGATTCAAAGGATTTATCTTCATTCTTTATATGTTTCCCATATGCAATTACAAAAGAAAATAAAGCGGTTCATTTATCCAATTTCTTTAATGTAAGCCTATTTAGCTTGTTTAGACTAGTGCATTAAATTAAAAGAGTGATATTTTACCAAAACAAAAATTGTTCTTGAACCAGTTGTCTCTAGTGAGATTGGTGGCTACGTTGTTTCCTACAAGTTCATTGATTTCCCTTGGAAAAATAAAGATGACTAAGCTATGAAAAGGAGTAAGGGAGAGAGGGTTGGCCACAATTTGGATATAGCTTGTAGCAAGTAGAAAATAATCCAAACATAGGAACACAATGAGTAAACTAAACAAAGGGGTAGGGACCTATTGTGCACTTGTTTTTGTCATGGAGAAGGAAAACAAGGGTGAGTCTCCCCAAATTCCAGAATATTTCAAAGAAAGTGAAATGATAGGATATGAAAAGGAAAACATAATAAAATGAAAGGTTAGATTTAATATCAAGAAAAACAAAGAGTGGGTATCCATAAAGTGTCCTTAGAGTTGAAAAATATGGACACCCTAACTTGTAAGGTGCTAATCCTCTTTTATAGGATGCTTGGAGGAAATCTATTTTTTTCACTTCATGCTACTCCAAGCTCCAAGCCATTGAAACTAAGGAGAAGAGAAGGAAAATGAAATGGGAGAAAGTGAATGAGGTAGAGGTGTACACAAAAGATTATTCAACCCAAAGTAAAGGGGTGGGGGATAAGAGGGGCATAGACATGGTGCAGGAATTCCAAATTTCAATGCACTAGTTCTCCTTTGGTTGCTTAGAGGAAATGTAGTCTCTTTGGTTCTACCGCCACATTGCTTCAAGATCCAAGCCATGGAAACTAAGGCCAAGAGAAGGAGAATGAGATCAAAGAAATTGCATTATGTAGATGTGTTTCAAACCACAAACAAGGGGATGAAGGTAAAAACCCCAATTGAATCACCATAAATAAAGGATTCTCTCTATCATGGAAATAAACAATGGATATGACCTTTAGTAAATGGTGGATGGATACCAAGGTCAAGATAAGAAAAAGGAAATAAGAGAGGTGATGCAACCCAAAGTAAAAGGGGGTGTCAGGAGTATGAACATGGTGCAAGGATGCTAGGTTTCAAACCAAAAACAAAATACGAGGGTAAGAACCCTAATTGAACCTCCATAAATAAAGGGTTCTCTCCCTAATGGAAATGAACAATGGATATGACCTTAAGTAAATGGTGGAGACTATGGATCATTGTGAAAATACATTTTTGAATGGAGGTGCCAAATTATATGATGGAAATCATGGAGGTACTCAGACCACTCTTTCACTCCTAGAGTTGCAAAATAAAGCAATGATGAAAAGTGGAGGGGCCATGGATGACCAAGTAAACTACAAAAACATGTATAATGAAAGGGAGGCGAAAAACTTCAAATAGGGCAGTAAAATATCCATGAACATTGATAGAAATTTAAGGAAAAGTAGACTAAAAAGTCCTCGAGGGGAAGAAATGATTCCCATGATGAGTTGAAGGCTCAATACAAAGAAAATGAATTCTAAACTAAAATAAGTGAGCCTAATTTATTGGAGAAGGGAATGAAAAAACTTCCAATGGGTGAATCTCAAGATTTTGGAAAAAAACACTCTATGCTATGTGAAAAACAACAAAAATCAATTCTATGTTCCATGAAAAACTAAAAAACTATCACATATTAATGTGACAGAGAAAAATAGTGTAGAATGATTTACAAATTCAAAAATATCAAAGGAAACAAAGGGTGGAAAAAATCAAAAAGGAAAAAGACAACGTCAA
>ML872080.1:1321-17081 GCA_009831015.1 Picea engelmannii
TATATATATATATATATATATATATATATATATATATATATATATATATATATTGGAAATGTTGTGTGTATTGTAATTCGGTATTAATGGCATCATTAATCCTTTGACATAGGTGACAATAATTCCAACAAGGCATCCCAATAAAATAAACAATGAAAAATGTACTTCAAGGGAACTATATTTCCAATGCTAAGAGCACAACCTCCAACATTTAATACCCTATCTAAAAATAACTTATAAACAACTAATTTTTACAATTAATACGTCATGTAGCTTCTATTTAATTTTCAATTCACTTAACAAAATCTGCAAATTGTTATGTTAACCTCCTAGGTAAGTGCATTATGCTAGCACTCTATCCAAGATCAAGAATCCACTCAAATTGAGTCAAGCCATTTGTATTTCCATCAACCATCACTAAGGGAATAGGAGACCTAGTACTCTCCTATATAGGTGAAAACACTTTAGAGTACCCCAAAATATAATAAAATGGTATATTAACATATGAATGACAATTTTAGAATATTTAGTATGAGAAATTAAGGAAGGAAATATGTGTGTGTTTGACAAGTTCAATGAATTGTGATACATAAAAGATTTATGTTACAATAGATGATGATGTGAGAATACTACATCATGAAATAATGGGGCATTCAAATTTTAGAAGTTTCTCCTTGATGTCTTCAAAATAAGTGTCCATGATCTTCTTCCGAATAATTCTCAAAGAGACAATGTTTTTGAGGATTGTGTTTATGGAAAGCAACATGTTGAAATTTTAAAAAACTCCAAATCTTGGAGAACTTGGACTACTCTTCATTTTATTCATACATTTTTTATTGGTCCCATCCAAAGTCCATCCCTTTTCGGTGCTAGGTATGTGTTGACTTTCATGGATAACTACACTAGAAAAATGTGGGACGTGTTTTTCTTGAGAAGGAACATTGAAGTGTCTAATAGCTAAGGAATTTAAGGCCTTTTTTAAATATCAAAGTGGAATCAAGATTAATATTTTGAGGATTAATAATGGAAAGTAAAATGTTAATTAAATGCCTTGTTGAATTTATGTAAAGAACATAGATTCAATAAGGAAAATATTTCTCCCCATACTCAACAAAATCATATTGATGAAATAATGAAAATAATGAATACTTTATTAGAAAAGGTGAGGAGTATGCTTCATGATAGGAATCATGACACTAGATTATCAGTTGAAGATATTAATACAACAATCCATGTTTCATCAAATACGAGACTCCCAAGGAGTCTTGGAGTGAAAGAAACCAAAGTGTATGTTACTTAGATGTATTGAGATGTAATGTATATTTGGATATTCCCAAAGAAAAGAGGAAGAAGATTGATATAAAAAGTGAGAAATCATCTTTGTTGAACATAGTGAAACATCTAGAGGTTATAGACTCTACGATTGAGAAAAAATGATATTATCATTGAAAAGAAAGTTAATTTATGTTTGACAAGACTTTATCAAGAATGAGTCAAATGAGGAATCTTCTTTTGATGAGGAGTTTCTTCATCACATCGTATTTTGATATCTTCAAACGATAATTCAAATGATTGGCCATAATGAAGGATCTTGAAATAATGATGCATCATCTAGCCCTGGTATGTCTACTATGATCCCATTGAAGAGAATGAAAAAATGGGTCTGAAACGCCAATGTGGAAGTGGATGTAAATAAACCAAGGAGAATTTAGAGTAATCATGTAAATTATTATATTATGGATAAGTGACAAAAGTAGATGTCTTGAGAACCTATTATGAGGCCAAATATGATCCTACTTGGGAAAATGCAATGCAAGATGAGTATCATGCCTTGGTGAATAATGGTACATAAGAATTGGTTCCACTTATAAAAGGTAACCTTTGTGGTCGGAATTAAGTGGGTTTACATAATTGATCCAACCAAAAGTGCATGAGAGAAATTATCACAACCATTATGACAAGTTGAAGAAATTTAAACTCCAAATAAACAATGTTCAATTTATTAGCTAACTCACACAACAATGAATTCATACATTAAACTACATTAACATGACAAATTTGGATACAACTCAATAATAATTGAATAAAATTATATGAATAGGTATGAATAACATGACAATTGATACAAAAACATAGAATAAACCAACTACCAACCCCTTTACAATATATTGTTAGTAATATCACAAAAATTGCATCATTGTTTTTATAATCATTTGTCTAATCAGTGAGTGCATTTTCAAAGCCTAGATGTACACACTTCCTCTCTTAGATTGAAGTCTACATACACCACTTCATTTCATATCCATAGTGTGGATTAAAGTAGTTCAATGTAAAGCAAATTAATTGATTTTAAGGGGTGGCATTTTGAAAACTAGATCACTCATTTGGAAGCCAAAATTGCTCATTGGGAAGAGTCACTCATGTGGAAGGCAAGAAAATCACTATTCTGGAAGCTTTGATCGATATGAGAGGGAGGCATGATCAGGTATTTCAAATTTTGTTGTAGATATATGATAGATCGTTCCAAGAAGAGTAGTGCCTCTCATTGTTGATTCAAATCACTAACATCACTTCTAGTTTTTTCTCTGTGTCTAGTCAACATGTAAACCACCAACACGACCTCTTGCCCCTTGTACAATTCTCTAAGTTCAATCCACCACCTCTATAGAATTATCTATAAACAAAATATATTGTGATTGAACAAGATAATTTCCTCCTTTTCTTCATAGAGAATCCAAATTGTGGCTCATTTATCTTTCCAGGACACCCTTTAGCACTCAAATCTATGGTACTTCTTCAAATATTCCCTTCTCCAAGCATAGATCTAGTCTCCCAGGTATCATATTTTAAGGAAATCTCTTTGTGTCGATCAATTTTTTTATAAATCACCCTTCATATCCCATTCTATGCCTGGGGGTTGTATTTTCAGTATTTTAAGCTTGATTTAGAGATTGGAAGACATAGGTTGATATTTAGACACATAGAAGTTAGTTAAGATCAATTTGGTATAATGCGTCTATAGGTAAAGTGTGTTTCCTTAGTATGCTTTTTCAGTTATGTAATACTACGGTCATGTTATGTTCTAGACATAAAGTGATCTGATGGTTCGTATTCTCCTCAAGACTAATGGATATATTGGTTTGTGGCTTAACACCAATTAGTCCATTATCTCTATTTAAAGAGAATGGAGGGTCATTTACCGATCATCAATTGTAAGAAACTTTTATGTAAAAAAAAATCATTTTTCATTGATATATTTCCTCAAGTGGTTGCGTTGGTTGGGGTCATGGACTATTTCCCTCTTTGAGGGTTTTAACCACATAATACATTGGTGTACTAATCTTTGATCTGTTTGTGTGAGTGGTTTCTTATTACATTCATCCTATGTGGAAATACCCTATTTTTTTAACATGGTATTGGAGCCTACATGAAGATTTTCTCTCGTTGTTAATCGAGATCTTGAACCTATGCCGCCACATGCATCGAAAGATTTATGGGTTATACTGTTTTTGTGCATTTATTGGATGAGAAGGATATTCCATTACATCCAAAGCACTTCTTCCAGTTAGAAACATTTTTCATTTAACCTAAAAAGGTTTCCATTTTCCCAAGTTATAACCTTTTCTGTCATATCTAGAGGTATAAAGTTTCATTACGGTTTTTAATTTTTTTTGCACATTCTTGATATTTCAATTTTTCTATTTATATTCCTAGTTTGCTACCATTTTCATTTTTCATATGATCTTTTCCATGAGCCTTATGTGATCTTGAAAAACCATAAACATAGTGAAAAGTGTTTTATTTTTTACTTCTTCTCTTTGCTTTATGCTTTATGCAATCTCAACAAACTAGAAACAGAGAGAAAACTTGCATTTTCTGAGTTCGTTAACCGAGATATCACGCTGATATTATTAAGTTTCATTTATTTTTTCACAGCTTGTTTTTGTGTGTCGTTGTGTTGAATTTTTTTGTAGGCAAAAACAAGGGTTTGGGGGAAATCACACATTTCAAAACAAAAAAATCCTCCCCCCCCTTCTTCTTCATAACATTTTCTATACATTTTTCATTGGCTCACTTGGTTGATAGTTACTTTATTAAATAATAGGTCTTGAGTTCAAGTCTTTTTTCATTAAATTACTTATTTTAAAACATTCATGTAACTTTAATTATCACATTGCAAAGTGCATTTCATTTATCTTATAAAAGTGGATCACTATAAAGTAACTTTAGTGTTTCTTTCTAAGTTACTTTTTACATGAAACTTTAATTTGTAAAGTAACTCATTGTCAAAATGATCCTTACTTATTTTATAATAGTGGGTCACTTCATGTAAAAGCAATTTATTTGTAAAAATGAGTTTATACCCAAAGTTAGAGAAGGAAGGGAAACTTTATTTACTTAGCAACATCATTGTGAATTAATCAATATATGGGCCAACCTCTACCTGCCACATGGCACTTTGGTTATATTTTATGCCTTTCTTAAAAATGACATAACTTTGACATCCAAAGTCCATTTTAAATACTTTTTTTTTAAATGACTATTTTTTTTAGAGATTTCCATCTAGATAGTCAGTTTATGCTTTTGAAGCCATATTACCTACATATTTTAATATTCCTAGTCCAAGTGAGATTTTGTTTACCCATTCAAACTACTTCTCATGAAAATCTTGTATGGAGGATGTACTATGAAGTAAAGGTATTTACTGGATTACCTTGGGAAAAGAAACTCCCCCCCATTGATTCCTTAAGTAAATACAAACATGATAATAAAAATGATGAAGCATGTGGATTAATCGAAATTTCCATCTCTAGTGATTTATGGTTTCACCTTCAAGGATTTGGTGACCCATATGAATCTTCAAAAAACTTGGAAACTATATTTGGTAAATACACTGAGATTCGAGCTCACCAGATCGAAAACCAATTAATTTCTTAAAATCCTAGACATCTCTCTTGCATTTAATATTATCTATCTAAGTTCAAAACACTCGGACTTTTACTTGAAGACTATAAAATAGAAAATAAGGATGCCCATTGTATATATTCTATTCTTGTTAAGATTGGTAGTGCATATGTTTCTTTTGTATCTACTTTTCACTCCAACAGAGAAGTTCTATGGGATGCTTACACACCACCTTCTCTTGAATATTTTGTGATTCTTTGATTAAAGAGAAATATAAGCTCTTGCATCTTAGAGTGACCATCACTGTAGGTGCATATAACAAAGCATTGGTAGTTGAATAGAAGGATAAATTCAATCATCTGAAGAAGAAACATCCTCACAACAACAAGCAAAAGAAGGGTATGAAACCCTCTCAGCCAGCTTCTACTCCAAATGGCGACAAAGGACCAAACTCAAAAAGTAAAAAGATTGAGAGACATTTCAATTTTTGTAGGTGATATGGTCATCTAGAGTCTAAATGTTTCAAGAATATGGAGGCCTTAGAAACAACAATGAATAAGCACAACATCAATCTTGATTCTTCTTCTTCTCATGGATATGCACTTTTTGTTTCTACTTTTTCCTCCAATGCAACATCTATTACTTCTTTTAATGAGTGGCTTATTGATTATTGAGCATCCTACCAAATGGCTAAGGATCATTATAACAAATTTGGGGCTAAAATGGGCCTTATAAGAAAAAATGTTCTTGTTGAGTTGAAAATTCAATAACTAATAGAATTTCAAAGAATTTAGTCAATGATAATCGTTGAGTTGGACATATAAAAGTCAAGAATGATTATGTGTCATGTTTCTATTGACAATATTTAACCATATGTACACCTTGGCTTAGTGAATATCTTGGTGAGATCATTTCGAGATATGTTAAATATTTTTGAAATACTCAATATGGAATATTTTATATTATTAGTATTTATTGTATAATATATATTATCATTTATTTATTATATTTTCATTATTATTATATATGAATAATAATGTGTACTTCCATTATATATTAATAATGTATTTATATAATTACATTATTGTATAATAATAAAATTATTATACAATTATTAATTTGTAATATTATATAATTATTATACAATATTTAATTTGTAGTTTCAAAGTTGAATACAATATGTCAATTGGGTTTATCTTGTGTGGTTGTGGGATGGAGTGTTATCCTCCCCACTTAGGTTCTACTCATGTTAATGATATGTTGAAACGACTTTGTGCCCTCTTGTTGATTTGACATTTCCCAATGAAGAATCTAGGATTTACCCTAGGTACCATCCTCAAAATCAGGGGAAGTACCCAAGGGATTCCCCCATGAGTTGTTACCTGGAAAAAAAGTTGAATATAAGATAAGTTTTATATAATAATTAATTTATAAAATTAATTCATGGTATAATTTATATAATAAGCATTGACCTTTTCTTTTGTATGTATCCATAAAATTATTTTATTGTAGTTATTAGTTTATTTTATATTGATGAATATATTATATATTTGATATTTTTATAACACATTAGTATATTATAAAAAAAATTATAATGCAATAGTCATATTCACATTTGTAATATAATAAAATATATAATAATATTGTTATATTGTAGTTATTGTCGAGTGAAATATATGTTATCTATTTCGACATTAAATTGTCAACCCGGGGCTCGTAAGCTTCGAGGTGCTAGCACTATATGTGCAGGTCTATAGCTCTAATCTAGCCTAGTCTATCCTAATCTAATCTAATGTCAACATGCTCAAATAATGAAGAGATTTACTTTAAATTTACAAAGTAATCTACAACTATGAATGGAAGAAAAGCTAACATAAATATTGTCTAGCTAAGGAGATATTTTACCCTAGGGATCAACACTCTTTCAATTTACAATTCTACTTTAAAAAGATGACTTTTAAAATCTATTTAAACAACATATTCTATGCTAAATATGCAAAACAACCTTTAACTAATGAGCTTTAAGCAATCTAAGACTATGGACTATTTGATCTATCTCTGAATAAGCAAATAACAAGCAATCTATCTTTGAAATATTTCATCTATCTATTTAATCTACCTTTGAATAAGCAAATGACAAGTAATCTATCTCTAAACTGTTTAATCTATCTATTTAATCTACCTCTAAATAAGCAAATGACAAGTAAGCAAATAAGCAAATAATATGTCAAAATTATCTTTACAAGTAAACTCTATTCTTAAAGAAAAAACTCACAATTATTTATATCTTGCAAGAATGAACATTCATCTACCTAAATAAAAGAAATAAAAGCAAGAACTCACATCCCGATGGCATCTAACTACTAATGACAATTCAAGCAGGGATGATTTTAAGGATGGAAATTTATATTAAAATGTAGAAATGTGGGCTAATATTACTAGTCCTTGATATGCAAAATGTAAAATGTTTGGCGATAATTTTGTAAAAATATTCAAGTTTCTAGGGATTTTATATAGTTTCTATAAAATTGTGGCAATTTGCAAGGTAAAACAATTTTATTCTATGGAATTTGGGTGAATCATTTTTAGAAAAAAAAAAAGAAATTGGTGAATCGTTTTTTGGGAAAAACCATGGAAAATTATCCCATTTGCGAAATTTAGCCCCTAAAATCATCTATGAATCCAAGTAAACATCAATAATTAACTCTATCACACTAATACTGGGAAATACTTTGTTCAAAATCACTAATTCAAGCAAAGCTATAAACTCAAAAATTCATAATTTAACACTTAATTAAAAATCTTTATTCAAATTCATACTAAAAATGACATTAAAAACACTATGTGCAAACCTACAATTCTTGACTAATGCTAATTAGAATTACAACTCAAATTCATAACTGAGACTTCATTAAAAATCATAACCTAAGTGAACTAAACTAACATTAAGAATCATACTCAAAATCAACCAAAATGTTATTAAAAATCATAACTCAAAAATTCATTTCTATCTTATCATGCTGAAGCAAAATTGACAAATGAAACAAACCTATAGAGAGTATTTGCAATTACAAGTAAGCCTATTTAAAATATTACTCTGTCAAAACTAAGACTAAAATAGTTAATCTATCAAAACTACAAGCAAATCTATTTAAATTAATACTTTGTCAAACTATCAAAACTTAAGCAATTAATCTACAAATAAACCTATCTAGATTAGTACTCTAAAGAGTAACATATAGTTAGGAAGAAAAATACATAACAATGTAATTAACAACTTCTACAACCTGCAGGTGAAATATAATCGTTAACACACAACTATGGACGTCCCTCTATGATATGCACAATTCATAAAGCAATCTACAATTTAAGAGAAAGTGTACAGGAAGATGAATTAGATCAACAATCTGTAATTAAAATATACATGCAACAAGCAATTAAAATTGATAAATCTACACAGTAAAGAGATACTTTTGAAATTTAAGAAAGGCAACAAGATAAATAGAAATATTTACTAATATAGACAATCACCCAGACCACTAGTGGGCCCCCCAGCAGGTCGTGGCTACACTCCAACAGGAAAAGGCAGTTGATAAATTAACACAACACTAACATTAAGCATAAAAACAGAGTATGAAAAAAATGGTGATAATGTCTGTATGAAATAAAAATCCATCTCTCATTCGTACCACAAGTAGTGGTATTTATAGGTGATTACAACTTGATAGGTCGACCACTAGAAGGGTCGGCCTTCTCTAAAAACAGTAAACTCATTAAATGAGTTCTAACAACAACATCTTCTAACAATCTTGTGTGCCACTCAGCAATCGCTGCAACTTCCCAATCTGAGGTGTGTCACGCTCTGTAGCTAAAGGGTACGAGGGGGCATAAAACCCATATCCCCAATTCGTCCATCAAAGGTCATCAATGTGCTAACCGCCAACTCCTATGTGCTCTGAGTGTCGGATGGAGTGTCAGATGTCGAATCAAGGACCACGAAATTCTCTCAATCCATCCACAATTTTAGGAAACGTCCCTCATAGGACCTAATTGGGAATATTACACACAAAACTCATGTGTCGGATTTGTCTGATTCACTTCATCCTCCCACAAATTAAGCTTGAAGTTTGCTTCCTGTAACAGTGTCGGATGAAGGTCTGGATTGAGGATCAGATCACAATTTCGACATGTTGCAATCAAACTAGAACATTAGATATTTATAAACATTAAACTGAGATGAATTGATCGAAAAATCATTGCAAAAACGATAATTATACATACCTTATGCGAATTCATGGTGAATTGATATATAAAGCTTTGAGAATACCTTCAAAATGGCTAAATGAGAGCATTACATATATAATATCTCATGCAAAAAGGATTTGGCCATTGAAACAAAATAGTCAAAACACGAACCCAACATTACCCCCACGCTTAAGGATTTGTAGGTCCCTCCGCAAACAAAAATGAATCACCTGACATAAATAGACTCATGAAGGAGGGGGTGGATTGGCTTTAGAAGCTTCTCCCTCTTGCCTTGGGGATTTTGTCTTGGGCCTTTTACGATGTTTCAATTGCATCCATAGGTTGTGATTGGTGGTGGTCATTTGATCAACTAATCGTTGAAATGAATTCATTTGCAATATTGCATCGTCATGATGTAGATGCCTATCAACTTTGGAAGACAATGTGGGCATCTAGGAGGAAGGAGTAAAAAAGTTTTTGTGAGAGAGAATAGGTTCAGATTTAACTTCTTTATCGGGCTCAAAATCTTTTGCAAAAACTTCTTTGAGTCTTTTATGGGGGTTTTCATGATCGGAATATAATTGGATAGGATCTGAAGTGCTTGGAGGAAAAACATTGGGTTTTCCACTTGTACTTCAGGTACTTCTTCGAAAATATTTCCCTTTGAACCAATTGGATCCTCTTCTATTTGTAGGGATTGAAGGAAAGTCTTGCTGAAATGCATCTTGTAGATTCTTAGGTTGAGGATCAACAGGGGTTGAAGGAAATGGGGAATTATCAACAAGATTTTTTATTTTCTTACCTGATGAGGCTGTAGGGGAATCAACAATTTTATTGGCCTTTTGATAAGATAGAGATATAGTTTGAGTTGGAGGGTTTGGAGTCTTTGGAGAATGAGGCTTAGATGGAGTATCAACCCCTAAATCAATTGATTTATTGTTGGTATTGACTGTGAGATGGGGGTTTGAGAATTGGTAGAGGAATTCATCCCATGTCTTGCCCTATTTTGTCAATTCAGTTATGAAAATAAATTTGATGAGGCCATGGTGGAATAGACTGTTGTGAGGGTTGGCCAAGTTTTTACGAACTTGGGAAGACATTTTCTCAAGACTTTTCAAGAAGGAAAATTCAAAGGTTTATTAAATTGGAAATGGGCTAACAGATGAAAATGAAAAGATTTGAAAACATAGTACCTGCCTTCACAAGTGATAAGCCTGGTAATTACGATCAGGGGGTTAATCAATTCATCCTTGATCCATTCTTTTGAGTACCCTTTGGCTCCATAAAAAATTTGAAATTCAGGCTTAAATACTCTGGTATATCTTGGACAGGCAATTGATGGTGTTTGAACCATAGATCCCCAACCAGTGGCAATTCCGTGGCTAAGGAAATTGATTCTTCAGATACCCTACGCACGCTAGCCTCCCATCGAAACCAAGAGAGAATTGTAGTGAGACGCCATCGTCGTGGCCTTGTAGACTGGCCAGGAATGGTCCCCACCCTACACGAAGGAAAATCTCTCTACACTCTATGAATTCAAGAATGGCCAGAATCTTGACATATGAGGAAGGTTCATAGAATTTAGGCATGATTACAATGAAAATGATGAGCATAAGAAATGAATCAGGCATATGGTGAACGTGACACAACAAGCAACGGATGAGTGGAATGGAAATTGGGGCAAAACCCCCGATTTTTAATGCAATTGAGGTGGAAACGGTTGAATTTGTGAGCGAATTCATCACACACAATCGCCATGTGTGACTATGATTGCACAACATTTGAATTTCGAATGGTGTACTTTGGAGGAAAATGCAATTATGTGAGAATTAGATCAATGTCTAAGTCTTCGACTTGGACATTTGATCATAAAATTGCATTAAATTTTTTTAATTTAATTATCAACATGAATTTTAATAATGTTATCGCTCTGTAAATTCCCAGAGGTTGTTGTGTTGTAGAATAAATTTACTAGAGGTAACTTTATCCAACTACTTCGAAACTGGGATCTAGCCCTTCCAGTTTTAGAGAGGGATCTCTTTGTAATATTTAACTTTGTTTTAGGTTTTAGATATTAGGCTAGTTAAATAAATGAGATTGTGTTGCTTGTTTTATAAAAAATGGCTGAAATATCACTTACGCATCCATTGTGATATGGGTTCTGTTTTATAAAGTTCGAGATCAACAAATAGATTTTATAAGGTGTCTTCATAGGAAAGGATAATGCAACTCTTAGATCCTTTAGAATTTAAATGATGGATAGCAAAAAAGATGAGTTAATCAATTATAACCAAGAAGCATTTAAGAATTTCTTAATCATAACATCAGAAGATAAACATTTAAATCTTTAAAATCCAAAAAAAGAGTATACAAAGATAAATTCTGCAACTTCAAATTCTTTTAAATGATCAGATATAGAAAACATAAATGATTACGAAGATAGGAAAAAACCATTCAACTAAGAGAATAAAACATCACCAACAACTAACACGCAAGAATCCTATGAAATGTCCTTTTTATTACTAGTAAATCCCTTGAGAAAGATTACAATGTTTATAGCTTGCTTGGGCATAAAAATCAACCCTCAGTACTTCAAAATTTGAAGTATATATAAAAATATTACAATCGGTCCTGTCATTAATGATCAGGACATGGTAGAATCCAAAACTAACTGACTAGATAACAAAATACATAAATGTAGGAACTGCCAATGATCTGTCGAATTCTTTGTGCTGATTTGGGGGAAGTTGTTGGCGAGTAATCAACTTGACTTTGACCGTTCTGCATGATGACTTGTACACCCACCTCATCTTTCACTTGATCAACTCGCACAACTCTTCCCATCTTTGTTGATTGGGGATAGTGACTTTTAGTAGCCTGTGGTAGATTTCATCCATCTCGGTATGTTTGGAAAAAGTCGACTTGGTGATAAAAATGTACTTGATCTCATGTTGGATATTGAGATCCATCTGTAAAGTCTCTAGGAATGCCTTTCCTGTGATGCTTCCATGTATCCCTGCAAATTTGGAGTTGTCCTTTGCCACCGTGGAAATCTTCTGCTTGTAGTCGGAAAGTGTCATTAACTTATCATTTAGAACCAGTAAACCAGGAAGATCGTTCTTCTATAAGGCATCGATCTTGCTAAAGAATCTTTGAACTCCGATATCCATGATTTGGACTTTCTCTTCAAGTTGCAACATTAGTCCTCTTTTGGTCAGAACTCTATTGACCTCAAGGATAGTCTCTGTCCTATCCTCAATCTTCAGGTTTTCCATCTATTCTTTAGTTTTTGAATTGAGAAACCTGATGATTTCATTTGCCTCTGTGGGCATTTCTCCCAGCTCTCCCTTGATCCTTTCAACAACATGTCTGCTCCTCAACACCAGTTCATGCTATTCAAACATGATTTTCACCATGGGCCAAATTTAATTCATGGATTTTGCGATATCCATCCAAATGTTCTCCTTGGCTTCTGCTAGTGTTTTTCCCACCACTGTTTGCTTTTGCAGCTGTTGTATTTCCTGTTTCAGTTTTTCTGATGTGTGCCTCTCAGTGTTGTAGTTGGCCTGGAAAGAATATTTAAGCTTCTAGAGCTGCTCCGTTTCTTGCTGCAATTTTTTAATTTATGCTCCTTGTAAAGTCATTTCCTCCATCGACTTTACTAGAGTTTCCGATGTTTCTACAACTAACACTGGGGTTGTTGATGGAAGTTTTGCTGTAACAGTTGTTGATGATGTACTAACCCCTATGAGGGGAATTGCACTCATTGGAATGACTTCCATAGGTGTTTCATGTTCCTTCTTCTCTACTAACCTTTCCAGCTCTGCCTCCAACTCTTTTATTTGTTCATTCTGTTCCATGATCAAATTTAGCATCTCCTCCTTCTCACTTTCTGTCTCAGCTATCTCTTTGGCTTGTGAGTCTTCTGTAGCTGGTAGTTTTAGTTTCTTTCTCAGAGATGCTATGTCAACATTATTTTTATTGAGCATCTCCTCAGATTATTTCACATTTGAGGGGTCATAACCAATTTTGAGCACCAATTCTTCCAAAGACTTGATCCTGTTATCCTTTGCAAAAAATGACACCTTCTCCAGTTTCAATTGAGTCTGAACATTGTTCAGAGAAACCTGTAATTTGGCAGTAGTAGTGGAAGCGTTGGCCAATGTTGAGAAAACCATCTCTCCAGTTTGCCTGTGCAGATCCATCTGGTCAGTTGGATGTACAACTTTAGCATCAAATTCAAGTGTGGATCTTTTGTAGTCAGCGATTTCCTTTGGATGAGGTACTTGTTCCTATAGAAAGTCCATGCACATTCTCCCCTTCTCTGTGTCGAAAGAAGAGAGTATCCTATGTTGTGTTGTTGATGTTTGCTTCCATAATTGAGCATAAGTGTTGCTGGTCAACCTCTCATTTTTCTTCTTAATCATATTGTATATCTAAAAAATACTCAACTTTGCAGCCCCTTGAGTTGGTTAGTTGATCAGTGAGGTGTCAATCTTCTTCTTAGATGAAGAAGCAGACATGCTTTGTTGGTTTTTGGAGAAAAGTGATGAATTCTCTCCCTCGACCACTGTGGTAGACTGGGTCTCTTCCTCTCCAGACCTGGCAATTGTGTAACTGATATTGGGCCTTTTTATGTAAAGCTAGAACTCTTCCGAGGACAATTCAGTGATTGAAGGTGAGGCATCCTTCTTGAGTCTTTTATCCTTGGGTACATGTGGTGTAATGGTTTGTGAGATGACAGCTAGAGGAGGTTGTGGTTCTGCGTCTTCCATAGTGTTGGCCTCCCACTCTGTTTGATTCATATATTTCTCGATCTCTGGTTTGGGCGCATGAGCGTATGGGGAAATTTTATTCTTGAATCTCATTTATGCTATAATCCCACATGGGTCATAGTGCCAAGGGGAATTGATGTGAAATTTCATTTCCTTGAGTAGTTTGTTTGCTTCTTCCCCGACAACTCGACTGTTACAAATAAAGGATCCTATCTGCCCTTTAATTCTCAGTTGTTGTTTCTTTTTCAAAGATACAAAATGTATATCATCTGAATTGATCATTTGTCTAATGTACTCCAAGGCGAATATTCTAACAGGCAAATATTTGGGCATCTTATAGGGAGCTAACTCACATCCATATACTCTGATCTCCGTGTGATTCTGATACAGATACCAGTCTCCCATCTTGGCAAGGTCCTAGAGGTGTAATATTGTTTGGATCTCTTCATTTATCCTCTGCTCATGCCTACCACTGAGCATGTTTACCACTGGGTGTCAAAAATGCTCTATGAATTGCTTAAAATTGAACTTTGTTGAGTTCCTTCTCAGTAATGAAATCCAAAAGGTGACGAGTTGTGGCTTACCATCCTGGTCTAGTTTTTGCATGGGGAAAATAAACTTATCTACTTGATAAAACAAGAACATGTACGCCAGTAATGAGGAGTACCGGAACATGCCTTCTGTAGGAAATTTGAACAGTTGATCATGAATATTGTTAGCCAGGAAGATGATGTAATTGAACTACATTGTGGGGCTTCCCTCGGTAGAAAAAATGGATAGTTTACCAAAAATTGGCTCATCCACCCATTCATCTGATTAGTATCCAAGTAGGCTGCAGAGGGTGGAAATGATTTGATTTCCTTTCACTAATAAAATCGATGATCGATAGGGTGGATTGGTATTGGGTATTGGGGCGTTCTCAGGGAGGAATATTTTGAAGATCTATGCTCTCTGCGAAAAGGACAACTTCCGATACATGTCGGTCAAGACCTCAAGAGTGAATGGAGAGAAAGATTCAGATCTGGTTGTTTGCAAAATCTAGTAAATGGCTTCGGGTGTGACAACGAACAGGGTCTCCCTGGAGGATGACACGATAGTTCTCTGGTCGGGAAGGTAGTGTGCTTCGAATTTGAGGGTGAATTTTGGGAAATGGTGAATCTGGGGAAACATGTACATGGGGAGATTGGACTCCCAGAGTCCTATCCCATCACTCTGGTCTTGAAAAATGTCTCTGAGCCAGGTATATAGCTCAGTGAAATCGAAATCACATCTTGGCTCATAGATGAGGTAGTCTTTGTCGGCCAGAGGGATCCGGTTGAGATCCATAGGAGGCGATAGGAAAGGATTTTCCTCGATTGCTGACTGTTTGGATTTTGGCACCATCACTTTGATAGGTACCTACAATTTGAAACAAAAACGTTAGCGGGTAATGGTTATGGATGGATTATTGTCTGCAATGGTGAGGAAAATGAGCTTCTGGTGTATGGAGAGTGAGGGAAGTGCGAAGATGGTGGAGAAAAGGGATTAGATTTGGGCGAATGGGTATCCATTGGGCACGGGGGATAGGTCAACAAGATAACGGATATGTTAGCCTATTTTAATTTGCCAACAGATACCTGGGAATGAGAGGATGGGTTAAGGGTGTGTGAGGGTGACGTGGAGGGTAATGAGTGGAGGGAAATGACATGTGGTAGGTGAGTGGAAGATGAGGTACGCTGACAGAGTAATGGGATATGACCAGTAATGAGTGGTAGTGGAGTGTGACATCACGAGATAGTGAGGAAGTGGAGTGTGATGTTATAAGGCGACGGTGGTAAAACAAAACTGGTATGGCG
>ML872084.1:9390-19674 GCA_009831015.1 Picea engelmannii
TTAAAGGAGAAATCCCATCGATACAATCATTACAAAGCACATCTGGCCCCTACACTAAATCAGATCTTCTTTCTAAATCAGCATAGGGTGTCCTATTCTCACGCAACCGAATGCTAATACAGGAGTTGAACGATGTATTGCTGTTACGGCTGGTGTAACAGCTTCTTCTCATAGCTGCTGATGTTGTTTCAGCATCGCAATTCACGGGCTGTTTCAGCCACGTGAATTGCGCTCTTGACTATGTCGGCCTTGACTGCTAACTGTCACGGCTCGTGTTTCAGCATCGTGGCGGTCTCCTCTGTGTCTCAACATCTGCACTTCTGAACTGCGTGACAGCTCCGTGTTTCAGCATCTGCATCCCTGGACTATGTAGCTGCTCCGTGTTTCGGCATATGCGACCTTAGACTGTGTGGCAGTTCCGTGTTTCAGCATATGCATCCTTGGGCTGTGTAGCAGCTTCCGTTCAACATCAGTTCAACATCAACTTTGGACAGCTCTGTGTTTCAGCATCGGTCTAAACACTTATGCACTTCTAATCAATGGTTAAGTATGAGAGTGATGTAAAATATCATGCAAAACAAATTAAACGTGTAGTAATGAGAAAGGACGTTGTGTACCTTGGAATGATCAGGTGAAATGATAGTATAAGTCTAAATACAAGTGATGAAGGGTATAACAATGGCAAAAAGTATGGGCAAAAAGGGTACATTGTGTGGTCCTAACAGTAATAAAGGTCAATATTAATAAGAACTTTCAATAAAATAGAATAAGAAGGATGTAAGAAGACCTAATAGAAGCTTCCGCTTCTAGAAGGATCTTCCTCTAGATGCTTATCTTAATAGACATATTTAGTATAAATAAGGGTCGAGGGTATGAAAAACCGTAGCTTGGATATTATTGTAACAGAGCACTGCTCGACTGGAGGTTGCCCCCTCGAAGAGGCCTGTGAACATTGCTATCTGATTCAAAGTTCTATTTCTGTTGCTATTGCGTATATCATTTCTATGTATTGTGAAGATTATGCTGGATATTTTACTGTTATTCTATCATTTCTAGCATTTCATTTCTGTTCTGCATATTTTATATATCTGGTATCTTGCAGAGGTGAAAAAGTTAGGGCTGTTCACAATGTACAACAAGATGAAATAGTGGAGGACATGGGCATATATGTGCCAAGGATTTATGCAGCCCTAGACAATAAGAAATCAAAGTATCAGTACCACATGATTGAAGTGGAAGGTATGATCAACAACCAAACCATTGCTATTTTAATTGATTCAGGAGCTAGTCATAGTTATATAGACCCTAAGATGGTGGAAAGTTTGAAATTTCCACGAAGAAAACATGGGAGATCCTGGTTGGTGCAGCTGGATACAAGAGCCATAAGAAAATTTAATGAGATGGTTAAGTCATGCCTCATAGGCATGAATGGACTGAACACCAAGGAAAATTTAAAAATCATGCCTTTAGGTTCGTATGTCTGTCTAATTGGGATGGATTGGTTGGACCAACATCACACTCTCTTAGACTATAACAACAAAGAATTTACTTTCCTGGATGAGGAAGGGAAACTAAGGAAAGTACAGGGAATTCCCAGGGCACTAACCATGAGAGAAATTTCAGCATTGGAGCTGAAGAAATGTTACAGAAAAGGGTGTCAAATAATTGCATCTCATTTGCGGAGACACCTAGAGATAAGGTGCCAAATTTGGAAGATTATGCAGTCCTGGAAGATTTTGAAGATGTGTTCAAGGAGGTACCTGGACTACCCCCAAGGATAGACATTGATTTCTCTATAAATTTAATTCCTGAAGCAATATCAGTATCAAAGACTCCTTACATAATGAGTACACTAGAATTGAAGGAGTTACAAATGCAGCTTGAAGAACTTCTGAAGAAGGGGTATATACGCCCAAGTGTGTCAGCTTTAGGTGCCCCAATCTTGTTTGTGAGAAAGAAATATGGAACACTAAGGTTGTGAATTGACTTCAGACAGTTGAATAAAGTGACTGTTAAGAACACATATCCTTTGCCAAGGATTGATGACCTCTTTGATCAATTGAAGGATGCAAATATATTTTCAAAGAAAGATCTCAGATCAGGATACCATCAGGTAAGGATTAAAGAAGAAGATATCAGCAAGGCCGCCTTTAGGACAAGGTATGGTCATTATGAGTTCACAATGGTGCCATTTGGGTTGTCAAATGCACCAGCTTTTTTCATGTGGTTAATGAATGGTGTTTTCTGAGAGTATTTGGACAAGTTTTTCATTGTCTTTTTGGATGACATTCTTAAATATTCCAAGTCAGAGGAAGAGCATGAACATCATTTGAGGATGGTATTAAAAATATTAAGGGAGCATCAATTGTATGCCAAATTGAGAAAGTGCTCATTTTATCAGAAACAAATTCATTATTTGGGGCATATCATTTCAAAGGATGGGATAGCAGTGGATCCTGAGAAGATAGAGGCCATTAGAGAATGGTCAGTGCCAAAGAATGTGACAGAGGCAAGATCATTCATGGGTCTTGCAGGCTACTACAGAATATTTATTGAAGGATTCTCAAATATTTCACACCCAATCACTTCTTTGCAAAGAAAGGGAGTGAAGTTTCAGTGGACACTGGATTGCAAGAAGAGTTTCCAACACTTGAAACAATTATTGACAAGTGCTCCAATATTAAGGATCACAGACCCAGATGAAGACTTCATCGTATGCACCAATGCATGTAATGAAGGACTTGGTGGAGTCCTCAGTCAAAAGGGGTTTGTCATATGTTATGAATCAAGGAAGTTGAAGGATCATGAAAGAAACTATGCCACTCATGATTTGGAATGGGTAGCCATAGTGCATGCCTTGAGTAAATGGAGACACTACCTCATGGGAAAGAGGTTTGAGCTAAGAACATACCACAATGGTATGAAATATTTATTTGATCAGCCAAATCTAAATGCCAGGCAAAGAATATGGTTAGAATTTCTAAGAGAATATGACTTTCATATAAAGCATATCAAAGGGAAAGGGAATAAAGTGGCTGATGCACTCAGCAGGAAGGTGCATGAATTACCTGCTACAACCATTAGCATGTATCCGACTAATATTAAAAGAAAAATTTTGGAGGCTGGAAATGCAGATCTGCAATACAGAGAATTGGTAGCAATGCTACAATAGGGTAATATGCCACAAAAGGTGGATAATTATAATTTGGGAATAGATGGAATACTGTTGCGCAAGAACAAAAATTTTGTTCCAAATGTCTAGGACTTGAAACGTATGATTTTTCATGAAATTCATAATGTTTCTTATGCAAGGCACCCTAGATATCAGAAAACCATGCCAATGATCAAGAACCATTACTTTTGGCTAGGTATGAAGAGAGAGATCGCTGAATACATCGCTAGATGTATGGAATGCCAGAAAGTTAAAGCTGAGAATAGGCACCCAACAGGGTTGTTGCAACCTTTACCCATTTTTGAATGGAAGTGGGAAGTGGTGACAATGGATTTTATTATGGGATTGCCTAGAACAGGCAAGCTGCATGATTTGATCATGGTGGTGGTGGACAAGCTTATGAAATCTGCCCATTTTATTCCACTGAAAACTACTCACAAGGAAGCAGATGTTGTTGATATTTTTATGAAGGAAGTGGCATGATTGCACAGAATTCCTAAAACAATTGTGTCCGACAAAGACCCAAAATTCACCTCAAATTTCTGGAAAGGATTGTTCAAAGGATTTAGAACGAATCTGAACTTTAGTACAACCTATCATCCTGAGTCTGATGGATAGACAAAGAGGGTGAACAAAGTGATAGAAGATATACTGAGAATGTATGTGATGGACAAACCATTGAAATGGGAAGACTACCTACACTTGGTAGAATTCTCTTACAACAATGGGTATCAAGCATCATTGAATATGAGCCCATTTAAAACACTTTACGAAAAAAAGTGCAATACTCCAGTGAGTTGGGATAATCCAGCTGATAGGACAGTAGTTGGCCAGAGTTGCTCAAGGAGATGGAAGACCAAATGATAAAAATTAAGTAGAATTTAAAATCTTCCCAAGACAGACAAAAAATTTATGCCGATAAGAACAAAAACCACATAGAATTCAAAGTGGGTGATCATGTTTTCCTGAAAGTGAAAGCTAACAGGAGTTCCCTAAAGCTGGGAAGTTGTGCCAAGTTGGTAGCCAGATTTTGTGGGCCATTTGAAATCCTAGAGAGGATTGGTCCAGTTGCTTATATGATTGCATTGCCTGCATCTATGTCTATTCATAATGTTTTCCATGTATCACTTCTAAAGAAATATATACCTGATGCTAATCATGTTATTGATTGGAATGTGATTCAAGTGGAGCAAGAAGGCACTTTTCAAGTGCATTCGGTGCACATTTTGGACTGGAAAATCAAGAAAATTCGAAACTGAGCCATAGGGCTTGTAAAGGTTCAATGGACCTGGTGTTGGCGTTGGAAGTCACTCCTGGATTGCAGCAGGAGTAGAGCTTGACGCCCATCAATTTATTGTCACAAATTTGTTTAAAGGGGTGATCAAATGGGAGTAAACTCAGGACATAATCATTTAACCCAGAAAACTAGGCCAGAAATGCATAGGGAAGTGAGGGCCAGAACTAACTTCAGTCAAGAATTTGAGTTAAGGAAAGAGTAGAGGGAAGACTTGGGAGAAAAGGGAGGAGACTGCTCTGAGCATCAGGCCTTCCAGCAACCCGAGAAAGAAAAATGAAACACTGAAATGTGCCTGAATGACACAGTGATAACCACACACTAATCAAACCTATCATACTATGCAACCACAACCATTTGACTGGATCCTCCAGTTCCGAATCATTCAGTGAAAGACAAAAAGACAACGTGGGATACTGTTTAAGATTGGTGTAGAAATTGTAGTGACGAACCATACGTCATCCTACAATATGCAACCCTCGACTGGATCCTCCAATTCTGAGTGTTTTAAATAGCTAACAAACAAAAGAAAAAGAAAAGAGAAGCTGACTTCCATTAATTTGACAGTCTCAAATCAAAATACATAACCAAAGCTTCCTCAGAAACTTTTTAGTCGGGAGCTAAGCTCAACCATCCATCCTTCCAAAATACAAACACTGAGTACATCTACTTAGAAAAATTCGCCTAACAGAGGCGTGCTCAGGCCTCCAAGGTGTGGCATCCCTTCAGTCAATCTCGGACGGATATCCTTCATCAGACGCCACCTTAACTATGCATGGCTCTTGCAAGGGGGTAGCTGAGCCATTAAGTGCCGATTTAGCGTGTGCAAAGTTCTTTGGCTAGTCGAGGACTCAACATGGCTTCTTTGGAAAAAATCGGCACACATGACCATCTCGCGCAGGATGCTTGCCAGATCCTCCATACCTTACACTTAATGAGTGAGGAGAGGTTTCAACCACCTCCTCCCACCTCATTTACTCCTAGTAGGAACCAGGATTGAGACCGAATTAGATTGGCACCTGGAGATCGTGACGATCCCTTCTGTGACTAAACTCGACGCTTTTGGCCCCTCTTGCACAGCTCTTTCTATTTCCCCAAGTGATCATGGGCCATGACCCTATGATTATCCTCAAAGGTGCTTTCAACATTTTGAGGTTCGTGGATAGGAAGGAGCTAATCCTTTATCTTCAAAGTCGCGATGGGTAGAATTCCGAGATGGCCTAATTGGGCGCCACACGTCCCTCTCTGATCTGACGGTCCTGAACTCATTCGGCGATACTGTGGGCCCCAGTCCTGGATGCCTTCGGCACTTCGTGTCTCCCGGATGGGAGGGAGCTACTCCTTGTTCTTAAAAGTCATGATAGGCAAAATGTCGAGATGGCCTAATTGGGCGCCAAGCGTCCCTCTCTGATCTGATGGTCCTGAACTCATTCGTCAATACTGTGGGCCCCAGTCCCGGACGCCTTCGACACTTCGCATCTCAGAGATCCCAGTTACAAAGAAAAGTGTTTCAAGGTCACGATGGGCGAAGAGGCGAAGAGCCTAATCACGCACCACATGTCCCTGTGGGATGGACGACCGAGATCACTTTTGGTGAGATTGTGGGCATGTGTCCTGGGTACTTTCGACACTTCGCATCTCGGGGATCCCAGTTGCAAATAAAAGTGCTTCAAAGTCACGATGGGTGAAAAGGCGAAGAGCCTAATCATGCACCACGTGCTCCTCTAGGATGGACGGCCTAAATCATTTTGGTAAGATTGCGGGCACGATTCCTATGCTAAACATGGCGCAACTCCCTTGGTCTCAAATTTTCACCAACCGACGATCTGCTCCATCGATCGATCCTCGCCGCTGAATACTGGAGGCACCCACCCACTTGCATTTTTAACCCGAAATGGATTTTCTGCACTGCACAGTGCACTCATGGCTGTGACCTTGGACAAAATTCATATGATAGGTTCTTTAAGCCCCATTTCTTCGTATTTACACCACGGGCTTGAATCTTGGAGAGAAAGCAACCCACCCCTCTTAACAATAATTAATGTTAACATTGGGCTCCATGGGGGATAGAGTCCTCCCTGTGATGCTCAAAGAACTCATTTGCAACTTCAATGCCTTGCTGTTGGGCTATGGAGTCAAGCTCAAAATACCCTACTGGAAATATATGCCAAAAAGTAGCTTATTTATGTACAATCCTAAACTAATAAAATCCTTTACATGGGGCTAGGTGACAACAAACTTCCACCATATCCATTCAAGAAACTTCTTGAATGGAAGCTCCTTCCTTCTGTCGATGATTACAAACAAGTGGTGTAACCGTGACAACAGAACGGTGACGCTCTTCAACTCCTCATTACAGGATGAAGTTGAGATGAAATAGGGCGGCTCCAATTTGTGAAGGAAATGCAACTACATGTATTCCTTCACAGGCTCATAGGACTAGTGGAAAACTCCATAGAATTGGCGACAGACAGCCTCCTTAGCTACACAGTTATGGATGTGTGGCTGAATATCTATGGTAAGCACAAGTGGGTGGAAAACTGACGTAGGCTAATTGATCTCAGGCGGTGGCTGCTCACTGACTGGATCTGCGCAGTCTGTAAACTACATCTTTAGATGCTCCTTTGGTTCTTCTGGTTCCTCTTCTTGTCTTTCCCAAGGGTCAGAGTCATAATCATCATAGATAGGACCTGTGGGAAAGCCCTTCTTTTCAATTTGCTGCTCAGGGGCGTTGATTTCCTCGCAATGTCTTTCATTTTTTAACAGAGGAGAAGGCTCTACAGTCTTCTCTTGGAAGTCTTGGGTGTCCAACTTAGAACTTGATTCATAGTTGTCATACACGGCCTGGCTGCTACCTAGGTCATCAATCTATGATGTGGGGCTCTGCTGCTCCTCAACTGAATAGTCGTTAAAGCTGGGTGAGCACCAAACTTCTTCATCTTGCAAAAAGGAATTATCTCCAGATCCTCCTTTTCAATCCCAAATGTAAATACATCATGGGAAATCTCGTGAAGAAAAAGATAACAATCCTCTTCCATAATGGCTTCTTCCTTTAAATCTGAGATAGCAGGCTCCTCAGGGGCATAAAGTAATGTCTCTACGGCTATGAAATCTTCGATATCCTCTTCAAAAAATCTGCCAAGAACATCTACCTCAAGGACTGGAAAATCCTCTCCACATCGTTCAGCTTCCCATCTATCCAGTTGGGCAGAGAGAGATTTTATCAGTTCCCTAACTTTGCCCAAAGCATCTTCTTCCTCCTCGGTATTTTCATCATTCTCATAACCTTCCTCTGATGCAGACGAATGGGGGTGAGAAAGGATTGATTTCTGATCCAAGTCATCAGGATCATCCTCACAGCCTACATAAGAAACATCTCCATCTGGTATACAGTTGTTGTATCCCTCACAACAATTATAAAAAATTAACTTAGAGAGCATGAACATTTTCAATAATACATCCTCATGATGTATCTCCCACTGATGCATGAGTTCATGAAACTCCCAAAGATGCTGAGCAGGGTTGTCCTCTTCACGCTCTCTAAATCTGGGCAAATAATCGCTCCATTCATCCGGAAAAGGGACATCATTAGGAAAACCAGGAATAGCATAAAAATTAAAAGGAGCAAACCTCCGAGACAGGATTTTCTCCATATCGAATCAATGGAGTTGCCAATTAATCCTCGAATCATGGAGTTGCCAGGTGAAAAATGGGTAGCTTCGAATGTGTCTGGTCTTTGTTCACCATCAAAGGCCAGATCTTAACATTGTCGTTACCCAAGGGAACTTCTCAAGTTGATAAAGTAGCTACTGAAACCTTCTCGAGAAAGATCCTCAGAGTCAGCTTTCAGGTGCCCTAAAAATAGCTACAACTGAGACAGTGATGTGGAAACCTTGGAGTCTCCACAGTGGAGTCGCCAGGTGCACAGTAGCAATATTGTAGGGCTCTTATGTCTGATGCACCTTCAGAATCAGAGGCTCAATGTAGTTATACACAGGGAAAATCTTCAACTTCGTCCCCGACAACGACACCAGAAATGTTGGCATTGGAAGTCACTCCTGGATTGCAGCAGGAGCAGAGCCCGATGCCCATCAGTTTATTGTCACAATTTTTTTTAAAGGGGTGATTGAATGGGAGTAAACTTAGGAAATAATCATTTAACCCAGAAAACTAGGCCAGAAATGCATAGGGAAGTGAGGGCCAGAACTAACTTCAGTCAGGAATTTGAGTTAAAGAGAGAGTAGAGGGAAGACTTGGGAGAAAAGGGAGGAGACTGCTCTGAGCATTAGGCCTTCCAGGAACTCGGGAAATAAAAATGAAACACTGAAATGTGCCTGAAAGACACAGTGATAACCGCACACTGATCAAACCTATCGTACTATGCAGCCACAACCATTCGACTAGATCCTCCAGTTCTGAATCATTCAGTGCAACATGAAAAGACAACGTGGGAGACTGTTTAATACTAGTGTAGAAATTGCAGTGACCAACCATACGTAATCCTACAATATGAAACCCTCGACTAGATCCTCCAATTCTGAGTGTTTTAAACAACTAACAAACAAAATAAAAAGGAAAGAGAGTCTGACTTCCATTAATTTGACAGTCTCAAATCAAAATACATAACCAGAGCTTCCTCAGAAACTTTTCAGTCGAGAGCTAAGCTCAACCATCCATCCTTCCAAAATACAAAAATTGAGTACATATACTTAGAAAAATTCGCCTAACAGAGGTGTGCTCGGACCTCCAAGGCATGGTGTCCCTTCAGTCAAACTTGGACGGATATCCTTCGTCAGACGCCACCTTAACTGTGCATGGCTCTTGCAAGGGGGTAGCTGAGCCATTAAGTGCCGAGTTAGCGTGTGCAGACTTCTATGTCTAGTCAACGACTCGTCATGGATTCTTTGGAAAAAATCGGCACACAGGACCGTCTCGGGCAGGCTGCTTGCCAGATCCTCCATACCTTACACTTAATGAGTGAGGTGATCTAAAAATGAAGAAGACTTGTAATCTTGAAAATATTTGCAAGTAAAGTTTATGTGTTAAAAGTAAATGGATCAACTTTGCAACACATTATAAATAGGATTTACTCATTTAAGACACAAATAAACAATAGCATAATCAATGAACATAAGAACATAAACACAACAAATGATAAAGGAGTTCACCCCTCTCTTGGGATACATCTCTTGGTCCAGCTTCAAATGGATCATTATTATTAATTTCTCAAAGTGCTCAAAACTATGCTTTACAATGCTCAAATTGACCAACAGACTACTCCAATGGCTTCAGAGCGTCCAAAACCCCCTAGCTGGGCTTTTTCGGCACCTTGTTTGGCCAAAAAATGAAGAAGTTAGGCTTCCTGGAAGTCTTCCCTTCAAGCTTGTTGTCTCTGCATCTACAAATCACACCCTTATTCATTCAACCTAGCACACACACAATTTAAAGCGTGAAAACCCGGCATCGAACACAACCATGTAAATGGTGTGAACTGTAGGATGGTTATGGGTGCACCAACCCCTAACCTCCTAGCTCTCGGGCACATGAGTCCTCCATACGACCTCGCGCAAATGTAAAAAGGGCTCCATTTTCCAACCCCTGCGCTAAGGTTGAAGTCACATGGTGTAACACAAGAAACCACGGGCTACATATTTTAAAAACCCTGCGCGTGCCATTTATAGGAGGGTATGGTCGAATGCAATGTAAATGTGACCGGGGGCTAGGGCTAAGCCCCAGCCCGGGCCCCCGCACCGACCATAGCATAAAATGAATTGAAATAATTTGTATTACATATAGTTTATAAGTAACAACGTGTGGG
>WSFP011451586.1:0-19674 GCA_009831015.1 Picea engelmannii
TTCCCGCGTCCGATACATGTAATTCCTTCCAATTTAGTTTATATGACTCATCAACAACATAATGACATAGAACAGATACATGAAAATAATTATGAGTTTTATGCAAGTGGGGTGGCAGTACGAGACGATAGGCAATGGGTCCAATTTTCTCTTGGATTTTGAATGGTCCTATAAGTAGAGGTGACAAATTTTTCCCCTTCCCAAACCGAATGGTACTCTTATTAGGCCTGATACGAATGAAAACTTGATCTCCCACTTTATAACTTCGGTCAGTCTTGTGTGCATCCAAATAAATTTTATGTCTATCCTGTGCTTCCTTTAGTCTCTGCTTAATCTAAATCACTTGTTCCTCCACCTCTTGAATCACCTATGGCCCAACTGTTACTTATTCTTCCAATCTTTCCCAACTCAACGATGTTCTGCATGGCCTTCCATAGAGAGCTTTGTAGGGTGGCATTCTGATGGAGCTATGAAAATTTCTATTATAGGAGAACTCTACCAAAGGTAGGTACTTCTCCCAATGGTTTTGATTATCCATGAAATAAATCCTAAGCATGTCTTCCATGACTTTATTTTCTCTCTCAGTTTGCCCATCCGTTTCAGGATGATAAGCTATGCTTAAGTTCAACTGAGTCCCCAACGCTGACTGCAAACTTGTCCAAAATCTAGAAGTGAATTTGGAGTCCCTATCTGAAATAATCTTCTTAGGTATCCCGTGCAAATGGATGGCCTCACTTACAAATATGCGTGCCACATCAGTGACATCGTAAGTGTCTCTAACCAGAATAAAATCAGCACTCTTGATTAACTTATCAACTATTACAAGAATGGCATTGTGTCTATGAGATGTGAACGGCAATCCCACAACAAAATCCATAGAAATGACTTCCCACTTAGACATAGGAACATCATGTGGTTGTAGGAGACCTATCGGGTGATGGTGGTTGGCTTTCACTTGTTGACACTCTAGGCACTTGATGATGAAATAAACTACATCGTGCTTCATGCCTACCCAAAAGAAGAGCTTCTTCACGTCTGTGTACATTTTCTTCACACCCGGATGCACACAATAAAGTTCTCGATGGGATTCCTTCAGTATGATGCTTCGAATATCCCCACCTTTGGGGATGTACATCCTTCCTCAATATCTTAATAGTCTGTATGCTTCCAGGCTATATCCTTCATAATTTAGATTTAATTTCCTCCCACTCTGGAGGTTTGAAGTAACCTTTAAATACCAACTATCTCCAAGGCGTTGTGTCAACACACATTCCCTCAAATTGACTTTTAAGGGTACAAAGGAGAAGACACGTGGTCTCCTACTCAAGGCATCTGCGACCACATTTTATTTTCCATTGATGTATGAAATACCAAAATCGTACTCACTCATGAACTCACTACATCGCCTCTACCTGGAATTAAGATCCCTTTGAGTGAATAGATGTTTTAAACTTTGATGGTCTGTTTTGAGCTCAAAGTTTTGCCCCACTAGATAGTTCCTCCAAATTTTTAGAGCTAGCATTATAACTGCCAACTCCAAATCATGAGTAGCATAAATATCCTCATGTTAATTCAACTTCCTAGATGTGTATGCTATCACTCCTCCATCTTGCATTAGCACGACCCCCAACCCTTGCTTGAAGGAATTCGTGCATACTATGAAGTCCTTTTCCATATCCGACACTCATAGAATTTGCACACTAGTTAGTAACCTCTTAAGCTCGATGAATGCACTATCACATTATTCTGTACATTCATACCTAACCCCTTTTTGCTGCAAAGTGGTGATGGGTTTCTCTATTTTAGAGAACCCTTCCACAAATCTCCGATAATAACCTACTATTCCCATGAAGTTTCTTAGCTCATGAGCATTTTTCGGTACTGTCCATTCCATAATGGCCTTTACCTTTTCTAGGTCAACAAAGATTCCTTCACTGAAAATGATATGAACTAAATAGTGAATTTCTTTATGTAAGAAGGAACACTTCGACAAATTCCCATACAATTTGTTCTCTCTAAGGTAGGACAACACTACTCGTAAGTGTTCCTCGTGTTCTCTTTCGTTCTTGAAATAAATGAGGATATCATATAGAAAGACTTGTACAAAGCAGTCTAAGTACTTATGGAATACACCATTCATAAGGTTCATGAATATTGTTGGCACATTGGTCAATCTGAAAGGGACTACAATGAACTCATAATGCCCAAACTGAGTTCGAAAGGAAGTTTTAAGAATATCGCCTTCCTTAATCCTTAACAGGTGATACCCTGATCATAAATCAATTTTTGAGAATACCTTTGCTCCTTTCATCTGATAAAAGAGATCATCTATTTGTGGCATTGGGTACCTATTTTTCATTGTAGCATGGTTCAAGTCCCTATAATCTATACATAGTCATAAGGAACCATCCTTCTTCTTCACAAATATTATTGGTGCACCCCAAGGTGAGACACTGGGTCTTATTAGTCCTAGGTCGAGTAGCTCTTTCAACTACATCTACAACTCACAAAGTTCTGGCACTGTCATCCTATACGGAGTCTTGGAAATTGGTTATGCACAAGGTTTTAGCTCAATAGTAAAATCAAGCTCCCTCTCTGAAGGTAACCTTGGAAACTCGTTCAGCAAAACATCCTTAAATTCTGAAAATACAAGGTACTAATCCAAGGAGGGTCCTTTCCCTTCATTCACTGCTTCCACTACATAAAGTTGACACCCTTCCCTCATGCACCTCTTAACCTTCATAGTTGAGATAAAGCATAGATACACCTTTCTCTGTACACAATGGATATCTACTAGCCTTCCTTCATCATCAACACAAATCACCCTTTTTGCGAAACAATCTACCATAGCTCAATGGGCTTCTAACCTATCCATTACAATGATTAGGTCATATGTCCCGAGAGCAGTGATGTATACCTTCAACCTGGTAGTACACACTCCCAGGTCTACTAGACAATTATCAATGCTAGGTCCTACCACTTTTTTTTCCCCTGAAGCCATATCGACTTGTTTAAAGTCATCATGCTCATAGGCTGCCAACCCACTCTTTTCTAATGTAGATGGTGAAATGAAACTATCTGTAGAACACAAATCAAATCAAATTTTGACATTGATATGATTTAACGTACCTGACGACTCCACCACCGTGGATTGATGTTCTTCCTGGAAATTATTAACTGTTGCATAAATCTGGTGGCTACCACTTTCTCTTCCCATCTGGGCCTTTCCTTCTCTATGCACAAATCCTGCTTTCAACTCTAGGTAGTCATGCTGGTAATTGGGCCCTCCACCTCCCCAACATGTAACACGAGACTAAACCTACGCACTACTTTGTGATGGTCTCTGAAATGAGTTCCTTCCCCTGGAACCCCTTCCCTTACCAGCTACTCCCTGAGAAGGTCGTGGACCTGCCTGCATCGATGGTGATGAGAGGGATGCTGCACTTGCTTCCATTGAAATACCTATAGAAATTGTCCTTGGTGAGACTCTATTACCATAAGGAGGTGGTCTATAGCTCCCTCCCCTGGAGAATGTCCTAGGGGCCTTCCCCACGAATCCAGGATGATGCAGAAAGGTCGATCTCGTACCTCCATTTAAGTTCATGTGTTCCTCCGCATAATGTGCATTTTCAACTGCTTCCACTACGGAAGATGGTTTCCACATATGCACCATGGCCCTTATCTTAGGGTTTAACCCATAGACAAAGCGTTCTTCTTGTCATTGATCATTATACATGTATGAAACATATTTCACCAACTCCATGAACACGATCTTGTACTCTTCCATGTTCCTATTCCCCTATACTAGAGCATGAAATGCTCCCACCTGTTGTTCCTCATAGTAAGCTGGTAGATATTTCCTTTGGAACCTTTCCTCAAAAAATTTCCAAGAGACGGTATCTAGGGTAAGGTGCAACTTCCTCTCTAGGTTGTCCCACCAATCCAAGGCACTGTCCCTCAACTGAAAAACCATTATTTTTGCCTTTCATGTGGAAGCATAGTCCCTTAAGGTGAAACATCTTGTCATTCCTTCCAACCATGCCTCTACATGTTCACTGGCATGACCTCCGACAAACTCTGGAAGTTTGATCTTCTGCAGTTCTCTAGTGATGTCCTCAAGTGGAGTCTCTCCCCCTGAATCCCTCGACGCTTTAGGATTACCCGTTCCATATGGTGGGGGATCCACTTCAATCTGTGTTGGTTGATTCCCCTTTAAAGTCTCATTTATGGCCTCCAAAGAGTGTTGAATGAGAGCTAATTCAAGCGATGGTGGTGGCAGCATTGGTAGTCCCTGCGACGATGCCCCTCTGCCTCAATTTCCTCGAGTCCTTACCATCATGTATAATTGAATCTGCATCAATTAAAGGTTTCTCAAGGAGATTCTAAGGCAATTCACATTTGCGCAACTTAAACTTGAAAACATAGGGTTAAGTATAAGTTTTTTTTTTACTTGTTTGTAAATAGACGTTACTCTCTTTACAGTAATTGGTTAGGTCAGGGTCGAAAGCCTCTAAGATTGATGTTTTTGCATAAGAAAACTACTGATTCTCTCACCTTTGATAAACACATTTAACCTATCATTAGTATCATGCTGCAGTGATGCAGGAGCATCTCAAGCGAGCCAGCGCGGAGATAAAGGACAACTGGAAAAGTGCCCAGCGCAAATTTTGAAATATCTTGAATCATTAATGAAGTCATCAAGTTTAGGCACACTTGATGAATGTAAATGGACCTTGAGAAATTCGTTGTCATCCTTAGTAGGTAGAGGGCATTTATGGTAGTTAATGCAAGTAGATAGAATTCAATTCTAGATTAGACAGTTTAGAATGAGAGAGGGAAACAGGATATAGACACCCTCATTGTGTATTGTAACATAGGAGAGCAGAGAAGAGAGCATAGAGCATAGAAGAGGAGAAGCAGAGAGCTATGTAGCCGAACTCCATGTACAGAAGTTTTGAATTAATACAAGAAAGTTGTGACTCAGACTCATGGTGTTCATATATTCTCTGTGTATTCATTTTTGAATGTTATCCTCATGAATGTTTTACTCTTTCTGTCATGCAATTTATTTTATGCTATGTATGAATGATTTCTTTTTGAATGTTTGAAATCTGAGAGAGAGAGAGAGTAAGAGAGTAAGAGAAATGAGTTTCAATTGTTTCTCTATCTGAGCAAGAGTTCCTGCAAGGAGTGTAGTTGAATTGTATGCAAGGAGTGCGTCGAAAAAGTGTTCATAGGTTCGTCTCTGAAAGATCAGGAGAGATATATTTTGTTCTCATTCCTTCAGAAGTGCAGTTGGGAACTGGAGCCATGCAAGGTGTGCATAGGCTGAGTGGGGGTTCAGGTTTGGTAACTTGAATGATTTTTTGAGAGACTGCTACTGCAGGAGTGCGCAGAGTCGACGGGTTCCAATTCCTTGGAGTACTTAAGGAATTTTCCGCAAGGAGTGTGTGCAGGAGTCTTCTTCAAGACTCGGAGTTGGAGAGATTTCAGGAAGGATAAAGCCTTCAAAACGGTCGAAGGAGGCACAGGAAGCTCGTGCACTGAAACCAGTGAGAAAGCATTCCAAGTTGGGTCGCATGCGGTTAAGTACCGTGGAAAGCTACTTAGCAACAAATTGCAGAAGTCCTTGTGGAGGAAAAAAAAAAGACGGACGGTCGGAATTCTCCGAGGAGAATTCGCGAAGTCGCGTGGGCTGTTAGATCGCATGAAAGTGCAGGGGAGTTACATCAAGTATTCCCAAAGGTTCTAAGCTTAGGAGGAGTATCCATAAATCCAAGCCACAAGAGCCATTGGATTTACCCATGAACTTCTATTTCGGGTTTTCGCGAGTGCAAGTCCCATAATTTTGGCAACAGGACTCGCGAAATCATGAAACGCGAAGTCCCGAAGGCCGAAAGGATTGTGTGGGCCATAGAATCTGCAAGGTGGACAGGTGGCACATTATTGACACAGAGTCAAACTCCGTTGAACATTTTGGGGTTTCATGGGGTGAAGTTATGAATCCTTTGCATTAGGATTTGCGATATCATGAAGTTCGAATTTTTGATGGAGTGAAGGGTCGTTGAAAGGTCAAAGCTTGCGATCATATCAGAGTTTTGGGAAATCGAGTTTCGGGAATCGAGGGAATGAGTTGCTCGACATCGCAACCGTTGAAATCGAGATAAGGAGAAGTCTTAAAGAGAGAGAGAAAAGGTCAAGTGTTGACTGTTTCGGGTTTCCAGCGATTGAGAGACAAGGCACTTGATCGCTGGATTCAAGACAGTGCGAAGTCCGATCTCCTGAAGTATAAGGGGGGATTTCTCAAAGTTAGTTGTGGGTGCAGATTTCTTGAAAGGGAAATAGAAGAGCCATTGCGAAAGCTATTCAGGCCAGTGTAAAGGAAAAGATCATGTTGACGTGGACCTTCCGACCTGCGGGTTGAGGGGTTGCGTGCATCATCATTTTTGGTATCAGAGCTCAAAAAGGTTTATTTTCTTTATGTAGCAGGGAAAAGGAAAATTCACCATGCCGCCAAGGAGAAGGGACAAGAAAACACCCGATCCACCAGAGGAGAGGGAAATGCCGAGAAGAAGAGGTAGGAAGATGACTGATCTAGCCATGGAAAACGAAATGCGTGATTTAGGCACCGGAATCGAAGACATAGAGACAGCATAGAGACACACAGTCACTGTTGGGGATCTTAGTGATTCTGAAAGTGAATGTGAGGCCGAACATGAAGAAGAGAAAGCTGCAGCCGAAGATGCAGCAAACGAACGTTTGATTAGGGTTATTGCAAGAATGGGTGCAAGAGAGAAAATGGACATTCCAGTTTATGAGGGAAATCTGGATGCAGAGGAGCTTCTAGACTAGATTAGAGCTCTGGACACATACTTTGACTATGAAGATGTTGAAGAGGACAAGAAAGTCAAACATGCTGTCACAAGATTGAAGGAACATGCAGCATTGTGGTGGGATGAACTACAAGCTGACAGACGCTGCAAAGGCAAGCAGAAGATCAAAATTTGGGACAAAATGATCGCGAAGATGAAGGCAAAATTCATCCCCAGAGATTACCAGATTACTCTGTTTCAAAGAATGCAAAACTTGAGATAGAAGCTGATGACAGTGAAAGAATATACTGAAGAATTCTACAAGTTGAACATCAGGGAAGGTCATCGGGAGAGCGATGATGAAAAGGTTGTCAGATACATGAATGGCCTGAGATATGACATTCAGGATGATATGTGCATGGTAACCATCCGAGCAGTGGAAGATGCTTATCAGATGGCTCTAAAAGCTTAAGAGAAGTTGAGCCGAAAGCAGGGTCAAAGAGGGCAAGGGAGAAGTCAGCTCAAAGGAAAATTATTTGCCTAGGATAAATATCAGAATCCCAAGGAGGACTGGAAGAAACCTCAGACTCGAACTGACAGTGGTGGAAGCTCACAGCGAGGGAAATATGCTGAACAGAGAGGAGATTATGCTGACAATAATATTTTTCCTTGTACTAGAGGTAGAGGAAGAGGAAGAGGTGGAGTAATAACATGCTTCACATGTGGAAAGAATGGGCATAAGTCTTACGAGTGTCCAGATAAAAAGAAAGAGAGTGGAGAGACTCACATCGCCGAAGCACAAAGGTGAGATATTGAGGCGGAATATGCTGAAGGCGGAAGATCGTTGATGATGCGAAAAGCTCTTTTGACACCAGAGAAGGAGGTGGAGAGTTCAGTCCAAAGAACCAGACTTTTCTGGACTGCTTGCAAAACCAAGGACAGGGTATGCAAGGTCATTGTGGACAGTGGTAGCATAGACAATCTTTTTTCTACAGAGATGGTAGAAAAGCTGGAGCTGGAGACGGTTGATCATCCAAGCCCATACATAGTTTTGTGGCTACAAAAAGGACATCATGTAACTATCACTAAACAATGCTTAGTTGAATTTAAGATAGAAGGATATAATGATAAGATACTTTGTGATGTTATTCCCATGGAAGTTTTTCATCTATTGCTGGGTATACCATGGCAATATGACAGGAATGTGATTCATGATGGGAGAATGAACACATACACCCTGGAGAAGAATGGGAGAACTCACATGTTGCTTCCAATCAAGGATAAGGAGGTGAAACTGGAAGTAAGTAACATTGTACTTCTCATGAGTGGGAAGGAACTTCTTACAGAGGTTAAGAAGAAGGAGGATCCACAATTCATTGTGGTCAAGAAACTGAAGATTGTTTTGACCAGCACAAGAGTGGATGATTTACCAGAAGAGGTTAAGGAACTATTGGAAGAGTTCGCTGACATAGTAGTGGGCGAACTACCTCATTCATTGCCACCAATCAGAAGTGTGAGTCATCATATTGATCTCATACCTGGAGCCAGTTTTCCAAACAAAGCCGTGTACAGATTGATGCCACAAGAGAATGAAGAGGTCAAAAGGCAAGTCCAGGATTTATTGGACAAAGGATTGGTTAGGGAAAGCTTGATTCTGTGTGTTGTTCCGGTAGTACTCAGTCCGAAGAAAGACAGAGGCTGGAGGATGTGTACTGACTCGAGGGAGATTAACAAGATAACCATCAGGTAAAGATTCCCATTGTCAAGGATGGATGATCTTATGGATTGCTTGAGTGGAGCAAAATTCTTTTCAAAGATTGATTTGAAAAGAGGATATCACCAGATTCATATGAGAGAAGGTGACGAATGGAAGACAACATTCAAAACCAATGAAGGGTTGTATGAATGGCTTATTATGTCATTTGGCTTAAAAAATGCACTGAGTACCTTCATGAGGTTGATGAATGAAGTCCTAAGGGAGTTCATCAGAAAATTTGTTATCGTATATCTCGATGACATACTGGTTTTCAGTAAAACAGTGGCAGAAAATCTGAAACATTTGGCTACAGTGATGCAGAGGTTACGGCAGGAGAAGCTACTGATAAACATGAAGAAATCCTCATTCATGAAGACAGAGCTCATTTACTTGGGATTTTTTATTTCTGCAGATGAGTTGAGGATGGATCCAGGTAAGGTGGAGGTGATCAAGAATTGGCCATCACTGAAGAATATCTTTGAGGTGAGAAGTTTTCATGGATTGGCTAGTTTCTACCGAAAATTCATCAGCAATTTTAGTGGGTTTAGTGCACCGATGATGGATATAGTGAAGAAAAGAAACAAGTCTTTTCACTGGACAGAAGAAGCTGAGAAGAGTTTTAACTTCTTGAAGAAGAAGATTACGGAACAACCAATTTTGGTGTTGCTGGATTTCCAAAAGACATTTCAAGTGAAATGCGATGCAAGTGGATTTGCAATAGGGGTAGTCTTGATTCAAGAGGACAACTCGATAGCATACTTCAGCGAGAAGCTGAATGAAGTGAAAGTGAAGTACTCCACTTATGATAAGGAGTTCTATGCTATCATCTAGGCATTGAAGAAATGGAGGCATTACTTGATTCCCAAAGAGTTTGTCTTATACAGTGACAATCATGCACTGTAGTTTGTGACTCAATAGGAAAAGTTGAATCGGAGACATGTTAAATGGGTTGAATATATGCAAAATTTCACTTTTGTGACTAAACATATTTCTGGTACTGCTAACAAAGTTTTTGATGCTTTGAGTAGGAAATGTTTGTTGTTGCAGGAGTTCAAAGTCAAAACGTTGGGTTTTGATGACCTCAGGGACATGTACAGGGATGATCCAGATTTTAAGGAGACGTACGAAGCAGTTGAGAATCCAATTCTCAGAGATAGAAGCCAATGGACAGAACACATGATCCAGGAAGGATTACTGTTTAAAGGTAATCAACTTTGTATTCCAAAATGCTCCATGAGGGAGAATTTGCTGAAGGAGAAACAAAATGGAGGATTAGCATGACATTTTGGTCACGAAAAGACGTTCGCAAAGTTGAATGAGTCATATTTTTGGCCAGGAATGTGAGCAGACGTCAAGAGATTCGTGGACAGATGTATCATTTGCCAGCACTCGAAGGGAAGGAAACATAATGCGGGGTTTTATCAACCATTTCCCATACCTAAGAGGCTGTGGGATGCAATCAGCATGGATTTCATATTGGGATTTCCAAGAACACAAAGAGGTTTCGACTCAATCTTTTTGGTGGTGGATAGATTTTCCAAGATGGCACACTTCATTCCATGTCATAAGACCAGTGACGCAACTCACATTGTGAATCTGTTTTTCAAAGAAGTCATTCAACTTCATGTCTTACCAAGGAGCATAGTTTTGGATCGAGACACCAAGTTCGTAGGACACTTCTAGAGGACCTTATGGAAGAAGATGGGAACTAACTTGTCATTTAGTTCGGCTTATCATCCTCAGACAGATGGACAGAAAGAAGTGGTGAACAAATGTCTGGGAGATTTGCTGAAAAGCCTGGTGACAAAACATCACAGCCAGTGGGACAACATATTACCACAGGTGGAATTTTCTTATAACGACTCAGTTAATAGAAGAACAGGGTAGAGTCCATTTCATATTGTTTATGGAATGTAGCCGAGAGGAATTTTTGAGCTGAGAGATTCAGAAGAGACTACGATTAGGAGCGCTAGTGCAGAAGATTTTGCAAAGGCGATGAAGGAACTTCATAGCCAGGTGAAGGAGCGATTGCAAAGTTCGAGCCAAGAATATAAACGCAGAGAAAATTAGCACATAAGACAACTTCAATTTCAGGTTGGTGATTTGGTTTTGGCACATTTGAGGAAGGAAAGGTTCCCGAGAGGAACATATAATAAACTGAAGATGAAGAAAACTGGACCATGTAAGGTGTTAAAGAAATTTGGAGCGAATGTTTACGAGATTGAATTACCCGATGGGATCAGAATTTCTCCGATATTAAATATCTCAGATTTGTACCCATATAAAGTTGACGAAGTAGGGATAGGAAATGAACAACCAGAAGTCCAATGGACAAAGCAGATGCCAGTTGCAGAAAAGCAACAGATGGAGCACATACTGGACAAAAGAGTGAGAAAGAAGACCAGGCACAAACAATACTTTGAATATTTGGTCAAGTGGAAGGGCCATCCAGTTGAAGATGCCAGCTGGGAAAATGAAGCGGAGGTCCAGAGGCATGGACACACCGTATGCGATCTCGTGGACAGGATCCCATGAAAATTTTCAAGAAAGGGAGTATGATGCAGGAGCATCTCAAGCGAGCCAGCGCGGAGATAAAGGACTGTTGGAAAAGCACCCAGCGCAAATTTTGAAATATCTTGAATCATTAATGAAGCCATCAAGTGGAGGCACACTGGATGAATGTAAACGAACCTTGAGCAATTCTCTCTCGTCCTTAGTAGGTATAAGGCATTTATGGTAGTTAATGCAAGTAGATAGAATTCAATTCTAGATTAGACAGTTTAGAATGAGAGAGGGAAATGGGATATAGACACCCTCATTGTGTATTGTAACATAGGAGAGAAGAGAAGAGAGAATAGAGCATAGAAGAGGAGAAGCAGAGAGCTGTGTAGTTGAACTCCATGTATAGAAGTTTTGAATCAATACAAGAAAGATGTGACTCAGACTCATGGTGTTCATATATTCTCTGTGTATTCATTTTTGAATGTTATGCTCATGAATGTTTTACTCTTTCAGTCATGCAATTTCTTTTATGCTATGCATGAATGATTTCTTGTTGAATGTTTGAAATATGAGAGAGAGAGAGAGTAAGAGAAATTAGTTTCAATTCTTTCTCTATCTGAGCAAGAGTTCCTGCAAGGAGTGTAGTTGAATTGTCCGCAAGGAGTGCGTCGAAAACGTTTTCAGAGGTTCGTCTTTGAAAGCTCATGAGAGATAGCTTTTGTTCTCATTCCCTCAGAAGTGCATTTGGGAACCGGAGCCGTGCAAGGTGTGTGCAGGCCGAGTGGGGGTTCAGGTTTGGTAACTTGAATGATTTGTTGAGATACTTCTGCTGCAGGAGTGCGCAGAGTCAACGGATTCCAATTCCTTGGAGTACTTAAGGAATTCGCCGCAAGAAGTGCATGCATGAGTCTTCTTCAAGACTCAGAGTTGGAGAGATTTCAGGAAGGATAAATCCTTCAAAATGGTCGAAGGAGGCACAAGAAGCTCGTGCACTGAAACCAGTGAGAAAGTGTTGAAAGTTGGGTCACAGGCGGTTAAGCACCATGGAAAGCCACTTAGAAACAAGTTGTAGAAGTCCTTATGGAGGAAAAAAAAAAGACAGACGGTTGGAATTCTCTGAGGAGAATTCGTGAAGTCCCGTGGGACGTTAGATCACACGAAAGAGCAGGGGAGTTATGGTGAGTATTCCCAAAGGTTCTAAGCTCAGGAGTAGTAGAGATGTAGATCCAAGCCACAGGAGCAGTTGGATTTACCCGTGAACTTCTATTTCAGATTTTCGCGAGTGGAAGTCCTGTAATTTTGGCAATAGGACTCGCGAAATCACGAAACGTGAAGTCCCGAAGGCCGAAAGGATTGTGTGGGCCACAAAATCTGCAGGGTGGATAGGTGGTGCATTATCGACATGGAGTCAAACTCCGTTGACCATTTCGGGGTTTCGTGGGGTGAAGTTATGAATCCTTTGCATTAGGATTCGTGATATCGCGAAGTCCGAAGTTCCGACGGAGTGAAGGGCCATTGAAAGGTCAAAGCTTGAAATCATATCATAGTTTCGGTAAATCGGGTTTCGGGAATCGAGGGAACGAGTTGCTCGACATCGCAACTGCCGAAATCGCGATAAGGAGAAGTCCGAAAGAGAGAGAGAAAAGGTCAAGCATTGACCATTTCAGGTTTCCGGGGATTGAGAGACAAGGCGCTTGACCGCTGGATTCGCGACAGTGTGAAGTCCAATCTCCCGCAGTATAAGGGGGGATTTCGCGAAGTTAGTTGTGGGTGCATATTTCCCGAAAGGGAAATAGAAGAGCGATTGCAAAAGTTGTTCGGGCCAGTGTAAAGGAAAAGATCTTGTTGATGTGGACCTTCCGACCTGCGGGTTGAGGGGTTGCATGCGTCATCATGCAGTCATGTATGGTCTTTGGTGAAAGCTTTATACTCGGTGGATAGGTCATCGGTTCAAAACTCATACACTCCAACAAAAATTTAATCTAATTAAAAAAATAAATTTTTTTAGTATCATAATGTTATGTTAATTATTAAATATATGTTAATGTTAATTACACATTTAATTAATTAATCATTCAATTCCTAACTAATTAGTTTCTATTATTAAAGCATTTGAAGAAAAATTAAAATTTGTAATTAATTATTTAAAATAAAAAAAATAAAATTGAAATTAATAAAAGAAATTAAAAATAAAGTAATCAAAGTACAATCTAAATTTTAAATAACAAAGTAGATATAAAATAAAGTAATCAAAATACAATTAATAAAATAAAATAAATAAATTCGGGCACACATGAAGCCCATGTGCCTCTTCCTCTTGATCTATGTTACTAATCCTAACCCTAGAGATTCCAATCAAATTTTCTAAACGATCTCCTGTACGCATTATCGTTTACTTGAAGCCGCCATGGCCGCCACCTCAACGAGATTCTTTCTCATTAACCCTACTGTCACTTCCTTCCTGTCCCTCAAAACTCTTCATCCTTGTTACCCTCTGCTGTCTCCATACAAACCCTTGACCTTTCCTGTAAACTTTCCTTACGCTCTTTGCAGTCACATTGAACTTGCTTGGCCCAAAATCGCTTTAAAATTCATGGGGTTTTAGCGGTTTTGGTGCTATTTTGTTGAAGTTGTGGAGATGTTCAAAGTTCACAGAGAAAGGTACATGGACTGGAAGCTGCATGGGCATGGTCGCGACATTTGGAGGTCGACCGTGGAAGTGTGTCCTTCCAAACAAATTGCTAAACAATCTTAGATTTCAACCATGGATTGTTTTGAGGTTTAGTCTTTAGCTTGTGGAAGTGTGTTCCTTTCAATGGTATTGTTTTACCTTTGTCTATTCTGATGAGATATGTAGAGTGGTATCGGGCTTGGCCCTTAGCACTGGGCTTGTGTTGGTTTATGTATTTACTTGTGCTCAACATGTGTTTTGTTGCAGGTTCTTGGCTCGGTTGGCGTATCGACTGGTGCGTATAGGGCTCGACGCTTGCACATGGATTTGGTGATTTATGTGTTGACTGTGCTTGATATGTGGACTTGGATTTTGATAATACATAACCTCCTCATAGCTCCTCCTCCATGGATTTGGCACCGGGGTTGCTTGGGCCCGTGGGCTCTTCCCTCTGTCTGTGATAATGTGGCTAATAGCCCAAGGCTATCCTCTTGTGAGTTTAGTGCTTGGTGCGTTGGGTTGTGTGTTTTATATTGTATGTTGGGCGCATTGAGCAACCCTACCCGTTGTGGGATCTTCTTCGTGGCTCAGTGTCTGGTCTTGGGCATTGGACTTTGACTTGTATGTGGTGCATGTGTAAAGGCCTATGGGCTTGGTACCTTGTGGGCTCCTCCCTCGTGTCTTGGTTCTTAGTAGCAGAGCATCATACATATATTTATTTATATGTATATGTAATGAGTATACTGTTCCCCACCCCCGACTGACCAAGCATGTCTTGTGGCCTTATGAAAATCTACGTAGAATCCTCCTGGCCTTTTTTGCTCCATGTTTTTTCTAGTCCATTTTCCATCCTAAAGGTTTTTTTTTTATTATTATTTGAAAAAGCTCTAATTTCTTGGTAAACTCGTCAATGGTTTATTAAGCTCAAGCTCTGATTGATTTTTTTTTCTTTCTATGATAGGTTTTTGTTGTTTGTTGTCTGTATCTTTTTGACAATTTCAATGTTTGAATGGTACGAGTATCTTGTTCATAGATTTTTCTTGCAGATCGATGTGTTCTCAGATTTGTATTCTTCAAATTGGTCTTAGACTTGTATTATTCAAATTGGGTATAAGGATTTTCGTATCTTACACATCTTTATCTCAAGTTATATGAGTAGCTAGCTATTCTGATTTTGCTAGTTTTAATTATGTTGATTTGTTTGCAATCTAATATTTTGGTCTTAAACTATTACAATGGTATTGTTGTATTGTGCGTTTTCTTTTAGGAACAAATAATTCGTTATAGACTGTCATGGATGGCTTGAGATTGACATTGTACACCTTTTACAGTTTCTTTTGCTTGGTCTAGAATTAGGTTATCATGTTCAAGTATTTTGAGTTATTCCATTGGATGTCACTGTTATGCTAACCAAATGGACACTATGGCTAGATAGAGGGACTTTCTTCAATTATTTCTACATTGAAGGCGTCCTCATTGTGAATGTTTTCCTGGTTCTTCTTGGTTTATGACTCCTTCCTGCTACATCTTAATCTATTTCATAATTCTTATTAGTGTTTTCAAGGTTATTCAAGGGTTTATTAGTGGAAATTCCAGTGTTCTTTGGGTTGTTGTTGCAACAACATTCTTAAAGTATTTACCTATTGGTAGGTAGGTGGGTAGGTGGGTAGGCCTTGGTCCAAGTTTTTAAACTTGCCTCTGATACCATGTGTAAGATCTCTCCAACAGAGCCTTAAAAACACAAATTTAAAACATAGAAAAATGTTATCCTAACTTCTTTACAATTCATTATTCATCATATCACCATGTTCAATAGAATTAAAATTTATGAGCAGCATGACAATAAACCACATATTCAGCATATTCAACAGCATGATAATAAACCCCATAACACAACATAATAATGAAAATACATACCTCAGCATAATAATGAAAACACATACCTCCAACTGATGTTATTGTTGTTCTCCAACTCTTCCTGAAGCTCTACCCGAAACCAACTAACCTCCTATCCAGCTAAGAACAGCCTATGCGACTCCCTAGATCCAGGATTCCTTATAGTTTCCTGGCCCCCGAGCCCAAAATTCCCAGCAATAGGTTCCCCCTTAACAGTCCTCCAACAAGATCCTCAAGCAAAACCAGTAATACAATCCTCCAGCAAGCTCCTCAAGCTAAACCAACAATACAGTCCTCCAATATGAAAAATAATGCTCCCAAAACCAAAATTCCTCTTCCCAAGTGTTCCCCCCCCCTTCTTATCCTCCTTTCCCCCCCTTTCCTTATTCACTGCCTTCACCCTTTATTAAACCTCACCTACCTTATCCCCCCATTAATTCTCAACTACCTTATCCCTTCTTTTCATTAATGGCTCCATCGAATGATACACTAAGTCTCCATATAAAACTAATAATTTATTAAACTAAAATTCATTAACCAAATATTTAATCATGAAATTAATGAATTAATTAATTAAACTAATATTAATTAAACAAATATTTAATTAATTAAGTAGGGTTTTTACAAAGATCAAAAGCTCAGAAGGGTAAACGTGGTACGTGATTATTGTTGATCACAATAGGATCAACAATGTTCCTATGATAGCGAATAGGAAGAGCGAGCAACATGAACATAAAAAGATCATAAGGGAAAATGTAGTACGCTGAAGAAATTCACGATTATTGTTGATCACGATAGGATCAACAATGTTACGATGATAAATGCTTAAGAGGGTTAGAGAATGAAGATCAAATATTAGAAGGGAGAAGCGCATTGAAAAATTCATTGGGATCCATGGAAATATTGAGAAGCTGACCATTGCACAGGAAAAGGTGATAAGACTCAACAGCCATCTAATCAAGGAAATTAACAGTGTTGATCACTGAAATGTAACACGCATCGGTTGTATGAGTGACCGTGGGATTGAGGATCGTTGGAGGATCATGACCATCAGATCTGTAAGCCAGATCAACGACAGGGATGAATTGCGGGGAGAGAAAGAAGAATTAAAGAAATCGCTATTTATAATCCCGCAATTGGAGTAGATATTCGGATCTCATAAACTCGGAGATCGACAATTGTGGTTGATCAAACATACAATGAGTTTAAGTTAGATTAAGTCGTGACCGTCGAATGTGCAATCGCCAGATCAACGACATGGATGAATTGCAGAGATCAAAAGGAGAATTAAATATTGCGCTAGTTACAATCCCGTAATTAGTCAGGACTATCCGATCTTATAACTTCGAAGATCAATGATTTTGGTTGACTCACCAACAATGCACAATTTCCAATTGTGGAGTTTGGGTGATGAGTTAAATCACTTGCAAGTTGTGTTTCTAAAATCATTCTCGATCGTAGATCTTCTTCAAGAATATTGATGATCGTTGGATCAAATTTTAAGTGGAAGGACACGATAAGCGAGGTAAAAAGATGAGAGTCTGACTATCCAAATACATGTCAGCCATCGGATCAAACCCAAGCTCTTGTCAAGCCATTAGATCATTTTCGAGTGGAAGGATAGGATAAGCAAGGTAAGATCTGAGATCTCAACCATCCAAACTTACATCAGTTGTTGGATCATTCTAAGTGGAAGGACAAGATAAGCTAGAAGAGCAGCACTACAGAAAGATTGAGTTGTCAAACTAAGATCCTCATCGAAGGAACATCCTTCACTTCAGGTCTAAATATGTGAGGAACTTACGCTCCGTTAGTTTGAGATTTGAAATACCCAAAGCCCGAAAATCTGAAGTGGATAAGGACCATCGGATTTGGAGGACATAATGAGGACCATTGGATTAGGGTTGTTGATTAGCAGACCACGTCAGCAAGGACGTGTGGGAGATCCATGTTAGAAAACCTCATCTGCAAGGATGCGTGGAATATCACATTGGCAAAGACACATGGCATAATTGGGTGATGACAAGTGTCCAGAGGAAATTGGCTCGTTCCATGTCAATGAGCAACATAAGCAAGTTACGTCACTCTAGGAGAATTGCTTTGGGAGTTTCAAATGTCAAAAGTCATGAAGTCCCGAAGGATGAAGCTCCCAAGTTACTCTCAGCCATCGATCTAAGATACCCTTCGGATACTATCCTGACCATCATATCAAGGAGATGAACATGTGTCACGTCAGGAGGTCTACATCGACATCAGCAAGAAACTGTGACAAACCACGTCAGTAGTCTACATCAACAAGGACACGTGGAATAGTCAGAAAATGACAAGTGTCAAGTTGATTTGACATTTAAGGTACAGACAAATCATGAATCAAAATGACATGTGGGAGCTACTCGTCTCATGACACGTCAACAAGTGACGTAAGTAAGTTACGTCACTTCAGGAGTTTTTCTTCAAGAGTATTACCACAACACTTGCCCAAAGTCCCAAAGTCTTGAATGCCAAAGTCCCGAAGTGGACACGAGACGTCTGATCTAAAGATAACTTCATGAGAATCCTCGACTGTTGATCTACTCAGTGGAAGAATAGTGTAAGTGGAAACGTTAACCGACAACAAGCGGTCTCCACCATGTTATGACTTAATCAGCTGGTGATCACTCCAGAGGCAATAAGGGGTTGATATCTGAAATCTCCAAAGTCTGAAGACCCGGAGTAAAAGGTGGTCATCCATCTCGATGCGTGATTAAGTCCTAGACATTAGATTTAGAAGTGAAAGGATAAATGTAAGGATCAAAGATGATCGTTGATCTGGTTCCATGAAATAAACCGTCTGATATAAATTTGAAGGTTTGAAATGTTGAAATCCCAAAGTTTTGAAGTGCGAAGTTCCATCAGCCGTCCATTTCATCGGGAGATTGAATCATGACCGTTGAATCGATAAATGCTAAAGATCTCATCTCACCTAGCATGAGGTCATCGTCGTTGGTAATATGGTAAAAATATTTTAAAGGGCAGAATGTAATGCATCACTTAAATTGTTAAGCCTGTGGTTCTACGACATTGATCATATGGACATGGTTTGAAGGAATCATCGATCTTTGTTATCACAAAGATGAATGAAATCTATCCATAATTGTGATTGATTTGTAAAATTAAAATGGGATGCCAAGTGGAACATTGAAGAATCAGATTGATGAACTGGTGGTCCCAAAAGTTATCATAATGCACAATTTAGTTATAGCTTGTTGCACAGGTCGTCTCAATAACTTAAATTTTTTTAGCATAATCCACTACAAATAAAACCATGATTGGTTAACTTTAAATGGTGTTTGTGGTTGAAGCATGGATTGTGAAGTGAAGAGGTGGATCTGGACCTGAGGTCCATGCGAATATAAGAGAGAGATGTAGAAGCGAAGATGGTGTGTAGAGATCAGAGAAAATAAAAAGTGAAAAAGGCGTGAATTTCAGAGATAAGATGAAATGTGGTGATGAGTGTTTTATACCTCTCATCATGAGATAGATTTTATTCTATAATGGATCACTACTAATAGATTTGAATAAACTCTAGTTGGATAGAATGGGTTCTATCAGCAAGCTTGGTCTCGCAGCAAGCTTGTTAAGAACCAAACATCAATATAGCATAGAAAAACATCAGGAAAAGTACTCAACGCCTTGAAAAAGGGATAATTTCAGATAATAAGCCTCTTCGAGGGGGCAACCTCCTTTTACCCCACTTAAATGTTCAAGTACAAGATGATTAAAAATGAAAATGTCTCCTTGGTATATATAGGAGACTAGGAGGTATAATTACAACTAATGGCCTAAAGCCGACATAAATAAAATAACATTACTAATATAATATGACCCAATTAAGAGGTAATGAGCCAATATTATGGCTTAACATGCCCCTCCCCTTGAGACAAGTGTTGTCCGCAATGCTTGAGTAACTCTGGATGCTTCTATATAAAAGACTCATCTTCCCAAGTGGAATCTTCAGCCGGTAGTTTCCTCCATTTAATGAGATACTCGGAAATGGA
>ML872085.1:6684-19673 GCA_009831015.1 Picea engelmannii
TGACTCTTCACACGTGCCAGATTAGTATAAATAAGAGGCTAGCGCCTCACTTCTAACACACACTTCACTTGCTCATGATCTTATGAGGCAAGTTGACATTTCAAGTTGGTGAGAGGAGAAGAAGGGTGGCGCATCTCTTGGAGTAAGATTTTCTGTATTGGTTGAGTTATCTCTTGAACATTGTATAAACTATTTATGATAAGGAAGTTTTTGCTGGGTTTTCTTCCCCTAGAGGGTTTCCCAGGATAAATGCTGTGTCTCTTGTGGATGTGTATTTCTCAGTGATCTTGTTCTTATTATGCTCTTATCTTATGAAATGCAAAGAACTATAATAATGGCATAAACATTAACACATCTGCCCTCAGAAGGTAAAACATCACTTATGAGCTATCTGGACTATTCTTCTCAAGCAAGGAAGAATAACTGTCCTGATTTCTGAGCCTGGACCATTCCCCACCCTGGGCCATTCTTCCTACACTAGACAAAGTGTAACTTGGAGAGAATGAGTCTGCCCTAAGGAATGTCTGTCCCTGATTGCTGAACCTGGACCATTCCCCACCCTAGGCCATTCCTCCGGCACTAAACAAAGTGCAACCTGGAGATAATGAATTCGCCCTAAGGAATCACTGTCCGGACCATTTTCGACGTTAACCGCAAGAGGAAATGTCTGTCTTGCACCGACCTCCAAAATGGACCACTCCCCCTGTTAACCACAATGGGAAGTCGCTTTCCGGCGAGGCAGGCCAGTCTTCTTGAGTAACCCTCAAGAAGAGAGACTACCCTAGACCACTCCCCATGTTAACCACAATGGGAAGTCGCTGTCTATGGTACATCAACAATCTGGACAATTTTCCAAACTGGAAAATGTCTGTCCGTCAGAAATCTCAATCCACTTTCCGAACTGGAAAGAATCTGCTCATCATATCCATCAATCAATAATACATCAGTGCTCCCTTCCAACCTGGGAGTCATCTCTTCCTTCTTCAATAAGGAAGTCGTCTCCACGAGCTCCAGCTTGAGTACGCAAACTCTTTCATCTTGAACAAAAGATTTATCAAAATGTTTGCTTATCGGCTCATCTGTGGAGATATGTATTGGAGAACCACTTTCTCCTTTCTAGACTTCATCACGGATAATGTAATGCTTGATTTCAAATGTACTTCGATCTGGAACACTGGTCTTCTTTGAAGGCTTCATGTAGCTCTGATCAATAAAGTATATCATTGTTGGAAAACTAGAACATATCCATGTGGCATTCTTCTGTCATCATGAGATCTGATCTTCTGAGTAATCATCTGGATACAATATCTCTGTTATAAATGATCTTCACCACGCTTCTGCTGTGCATTGGAGGTTCTCCACCAAGTTGTCTTCTTCCATTTGCATACAAAGGTCTCTTTTTGGTATACCTCAAAGCCTTGAGGTTGCTCTTCATACGCTCTTTGTTCAATTGCTCTAGAGAATAGTCTTTGCATTCATCTGATGTAGAGCTCCAACCCATGGATATCGTGGATGATGTGATGACTCATGTAGAGGTATGTTTGGTTTACTGGAACGAGTAATCGTCATAGTCTTCTCCCTCCATCTAGGAGAACCTTTAGTTCTGGATCTTGCAATGCTTGCATATATACATTGTTCTTCATCACAACTTTCAGTTCCTCTGCTTGATTGCTTTTAGTGAGTTCATATCAAGCTAGTAATCTTGTGATTCTTAATGACTGGTTCTGGCTTCTCTTCCTTTCTTGGAATCTTCATGTTCTTCCTGATATTTCAATGGATCATAGGATTAGCTCCCTCCTATCCTTGCTTCATGTATGAGTGCATATAATCGGCTCCCTTCGTCTAACAGAGTCCATGCTTCCGTCTGCATCCTTATTGTCTTCTGCAATATATAATCGGCTCCCTCCGTCTAACAGAGGCCACGCTTCCATCTTATTGTCTTCTGCAAAATGTCATAAGTCTTTCTCCAATTTCCTCTTGATTGTTGACTTCTTTCTGCCTTTGCTTCTTCTAAGTCTCTTCATGATTGATTCTGATTTCGGCTTATCTTGTAATAACTTCCACATGATTTGTTTGATGTATTTCATCCTTTCATGTCTATTATCTAACTTATATAATGATAACAATCCTTATCTTGTTGTTCTTCCATAGGTATAGTTCTTCTTGGAACACATTATCTTCCAAGAGATAGATATACAAGATTTGTACAGAGACGATGCAAACAAGATATGTACAAGAACTAGGAAGAGTATTGTTACCTTAAGAAGAAGAAGTCTCTTTCATCCTGCTTAGTCTTCTTTGTAGATTCCTTTTCTTCGACAACTGATGCTTCGTGTTTCTCCTTCCTTTTTTTTAGCTCGGGACAATGATTCTTGTAGTGACCATACTTTCGACAGTTGAAGCATTGTATTTCTGAAACATCTTTCTTTTGATTTGTCTTCCTCTTTGAACCAAACTTCCTTTTGTTCCTGAAATTCTTGAATCTTGCTGTGAAGGCTTGATCATCGTACTTCTTTTGGGGTTTCTCTTTTGCACTGATCCTGGATTCTTCTTGAGTACAACAAGTCCAAAATCCTTTAAATGTAGGATACTCCTTCCTTGTGTTCAAGCTTGCGGAAAATGCATCCCACGTCTTGGGAAGACCCTTGAGTACTATGTTTACCAATTCCTTCTCTGAAATGATTTCTTCAATAGCTTGTAGTTGATCTCTTATCTGAGAGATTCTCGCAAAGTATGATGTTATGCTGTCATCATCATTCATCTTCATGTCACTGAGCTCATTCTTCAGACTCATTATTTGTCCAATGTTTTTGACTGAGAAGAGGTTTGTTAGGGCATCGTACATCTTCTTCGATGAGTAAAGATGGGAGATGTAGGGTATCAAGTGGTCTTTTATAGATTCCACTGTGATACTCATAGCATTGATGTCATCGTCTTTGAACTTCTCCATAACTGCAACGTTCTGCGGTTCCTTATCTTTTCCTTCTTCAAACTCTGGTTGCATGATCTTTCCTTTCACGATATCCAACACTTTATTTTTGGCAAGGATGAGGTTAATCCTTGTCTTCCATGCTCAAGTTAGAATCTCCATCTAACTTGTTTTCTGACTTCATAGAGTGAGTCATGGCTGCTTTGACTTGGTCAACCCTAGGTCTGACCAAAAACTCAAACTTGACGTCTTGGCTTGCTGAGAGTATCAGGAGATGCGCTAGGCTAGGGCACATTGATCTATTTGAAAATTAGGTCAATCCCTTCACTTAAGGTGCCTCAATGAGAGGATTAGGGTTTCTGCAACTGCACCTGCTAGTAACCCTAGCTGTAGTGCTATGGTGACTGCTCTTGCTAGAAACCCTAGCGGCAGTTCTTCAACGAGCTGAATATCCTTACAACTATGTTTCCTTCCAGCGGTTAGACTGAATGAAGGAGGTGTGGGCCCATAACCTGTTAGAATATAATGGATGTGCTCGTTTTACCATTGACAATATCACTATTGTCACCCAACCATAGGCTGAAGCCACCCTCCGAGCACCTTAACCTTGATAGAGAATCACTCCGGAAGCAAACCCTAGGCTAGATAGCCAAACAAAGGGTAGCACACCTTTCGCCAAGGATAGCGCACCAACAAGAGCTGATCAGATAGTCCAAACCCTAACTAAGAGATAGTCGAAGCCAAACATGATCTGCTAGCTGCGGCAGCTGCAATGGCAGCTCTCCTCCAAAACTACGCACAAAACTGGGCACTGCAGTGCGCAAAAGTGCTGCTCTGCAATTCTGAGACTGCCTGCCAGAATGAAGACTGACCTCCTGTATTTATAGCAATTCTGGCTAACTGCCTGGGCCGACTTCTCATTCTGGGTATCTGTCTGTTCAATATATATTATTTCTTCTAGCTGACTTCTTCTCTTGGAGGCTAATAACCTAATACAAGTTATCCTTTTGAGTCGACATGTCTTCTAGGGTTATTAGCCAACTCATTAGGGTTTCTTCTTGCTTCCCAGAGTATTCTATTCTCGTTAGGTTTACACGTGGAGGTAAATACCTCCCGCAACTACCATAATATCAATAAGGCCTTGGATGGCGTGGAGGCAACCAAGAACTGACCCATAGAGTCTCATAATGGCAAGTGGAAAAGTCTTTGAGATGCCCATGTCACACAACTTCTGGAAAAGGGCCGAGTCAAATGCCTTTCGAAAATCCACAAAATAGCAGAAGACTTTTGAAGAGTGATGATTGGCCTCCTCAATAATGGCATGGAGTGTGAAGATGTGGTCAATGGTTTGATGCTACAAGCAAAACCTTGCCTGTCCTCTAGCCCGAGGTGTCCCCACTCAAGCTCATCTAAAAGCCGCACACGAAGGTCTTGTTGATGATTGCAGCTATGTGAGACATTCTCTAGCTTACAAACCTGTGAGATGTGGATCATTGCAGCTATGTGAGTCTTTCTCTAGCTTACAAACCTAAGAGAAAGCCCCTAAGAAGGGTACGTGGTTCCTACCTAAGACAGAGCTGGAACGTAGAGATGACCTCCTCCATTCAGAGAGTTGAGAAGAACTCCAGATGATTATCCAATGGGAAAGGCGATCTGTTGAGTTAGACGTCCCTGTGGCTGAGCACAAGGTGAACGTGTGAAATCCCAAAGTGATGGGTGCATCGTCATGTGAACATAAATGAAGATGATGTATTAGCCTCCTCTGAGCAACAAAGTTGACGAGAAACTCTAGATGATTCTCTTGTGTGAGACAGTGGGAAGGAAGATCTGTAGAGTGGACGTGCCTGTGGACAAGCACAGGTGAACGTGTGAAGAATTGGTTCTTCTGTGTAATGCAGTGAGCCAAAGATATGGACATCCCTATGGATGTGCCCCTAGTGGATGAGCACTAGTGGGTGTATCAGATCCCTTGCTATATTGTTCAAGAGTCAGACTTGCCTGTAACTCTAATTGTAATGTAAAGGGTATAGGTTGGCCCCACCTTAATGTGATTAGTAATAAAGGTAAAAGATAATTAATCTGGTTAATATTAATTATAAAGGGACTTAGAGAGGTCGGCCCTGTTGTGCCAATAGACACTTCTGTTGATAGGACACGTCTAATATAAGTAAAGGAAGATTCCCCATTGTGGAATCATATCCTTCACACATGTTTGGAAATTTCAGCAAGTACACTTCCTTGGGAAAAGTGCTCACCTCTCTTGGGCGCTAGTCTTCTAGGGTTTGAGCACCTTCTTGTGTGCTAGGGTTTATCTAGGTGGTGAAGGTCTTTCTCTTGAGGAATATAGCAAAGGATTTGGCTGGGTTTTCTTCCCTTGTTGAGAAGGGTTTCCCAGGATACTTCTTGTGTTCTTGTGCATTGTGCTTCTTCTTGTGATCTTGATTGCTGCAACATTAATGGTTTAAGTAAAATGATAAAATGGAATGAACTTCATGCTTAAGCCTAGGTTATTGAAAAATCAACAGGTCTGTAGTGTAAAGCTCGGCAAAAGTATGTCCAATGATTATGGTCCTGCAATTGTTCGTATCTGAATTAGCTCCTGAAAAATCATACAATAGCTTATTAAAAATATACAAAGACTCACTTTTTTATAGATTGCTATTAATTTCAGAAAAGACTTATTTTTTAAGATGCTTTCATTCAGATTAAATATATTATTTCTCCACAAGTACATAGGGTATTCTGTATTTGAAGTGTAGCATAATATTAAAGTTGAGCTGCTTCTTTGTCAAGCATCTTGAGAAAATGAAAAAGCCTTGCAATATGGTGATTTTGAGGAATTTAGAGACAACAGATAGAGTAGCATACTTGCACCTGTAAGCACACACAAAAACTTGTACACACTGAAATCTGAAATCTATGTTACTATGCATATTTTTCATGCATTGCATTGCACATACAAGGAAGTATATGGGAAGGGAGAGCAATCAAATGAATCTAACTAATGTCTGGGAAATAAATCTTACCAAATGACGGTTTTCTTGTTCTCACATGATGAATATTAAACAGGAGGAAATCCAAGCTGAAAGTGAAAGCGACGAAGAAGATCAGCAAATTTACAACCCATTGAAATTACCTATGGGATGGGATGGAAAGCCAATTCCATATTGGCTGTATAAACTTCACGGTCTGGGTCAGGTGTGTTTTCAGTATAGAGCTCCATATAATTATTTCTTAAAATTTGTTTCTTTGATGATAATGAACTGCAGATTCCTCTTTGCACCCATTTCTGGGATCGAATTGACTGGGTGTGTTATTTTTGTTTTTAAAATTGTTTAATTCAAAGTCAGTTTCATTTTCTTTCTGATTTCAGGAGTTTAAGTGTGAAATATGCGGCAACCACAGCTATTGGGGCAGAAGGGCTTTTGAAAGGCATTTTAAGGAGTGGCGTCATCAGCATGGCATGCGCTGCCTTGGGATACCTAATACCAAGAACTTCAATGAGATAACTTCGATTAAGGTTTGTTTTATTCTAAGTATATTGTCTGAGAATAGCTGTAAGATGTTTTAGCAAACATTAAATGATTTGTTAAAATGTCCTGGATATTTTTGTGAAGTCTCTCTGCTGTTTTAGTGAATAAGATGGCCTATCAAAAATAAGTTAATGTTTCCAACAATTGTCATGTTTTATTCACTAATATTGTGGATATTGATATGGATTTCTAGGAAGCATTTGTATCTCGCATTTTAACAGAATGCTTTTGAATTCTAAAGAGGATTTTGGAAAATGTATTGGCACATGGAAATTTGGTAACACTAGAAATTTTAATGCTTTTTTGAAAATAATAGTGCTTTAGTCTCAAGCATTGTTCTTTGGAGTCAGTTTATTCCCTCTTCCACATCTATATTCTACTTGGAGAAGGGGTCCTAGGTTCGGTTGATACACACATCTAAAATTAAATATTTTGCTTGAGGTCCTATCTTCATTTCTGAAGTCATGTTAGTCCCTCACCTCATCCACCTCCTAATTGGAGAATGGGGTCCTAGGATTACTTGATCCACTGTTTCACTTGAAGCTCTATCATCAAAGGGGATTAACACATGTTTGGATGGCCAAATTGGTAAGTGGACGTTAATAGTATACTTTATCATTTTTTGGAGTCACTTTATCCCCTCATCCAATCCACATTATAAAACCTCGTATAACTGACTTTGCCTTTGTTGTTGGCTAGTTTTTTGTATTATCCCCATTTTTGGACATTATTACATTACAAAGTGTTATGCCTACCAGAGTAGCCAGATAGGGGTGACAACGAGTTCAAGAGATATTGAGGGGTTTTATTGCGCCCGACTTGCATCGTTCATCATCAGTATCCATTCCTCATAGCTTGGCTTTGGTTCCATTGCATTTCGATGATTTTCGTAATTTTGAGTTATTATGGGTCATATTTTAATTAAATTCACTAAGAAGGTCATAATGGGCATATTACTTGGAGAAACCTCTTAGTGTAATAGCTCATCGGAATCGGGGGGAAGAACACTACAATATAAGATGATGAGAAGTGACTTTCAGTGGCCGRAGAAGCTATAAGGATGGATAAATCACTTTTTAGAGGTAAAATGGTTAATTAATTAATTAAGTGATTTAATCAAGGAATAATAAAATAAAGTAAAAGTCACTTGGAGAGAAAAGGTCAACAACGAATTAGKGTTTTAGGAAGCTATAAAGGAAGGGTTCAACAACYTAATTGATTATTATGTTATGATTTAATGTTGAGAGAGTTTCCAGAGGAGGAGGAGAATCRACCTTTTGTTGTTTTGTGGATTTCTAGAGGAAACCACCACCTTGATTGGTTTCRGTGTTGAGAGACACACCCTAGCCCATCRTAGATACCATCCCGGTATTTCACCGTGCTATTMAGGAGTATCCAGTTTGTAGTGATTGCRCAACTCAGCTAGTGAGGGCGCACRAGTTAGAGAGGGTTTTGTRTAGYTGCACGAGACCAAAGATTATCTTGCAGATTCCTCCCGACCCAGTTGAGGACTAGCCACGACACATCTTTTGAGCCARCAGTCATCAGATTTTGACGGTGGAATTTCTYAGGGTGCAACAGACAACCAAAAAGTGCGCAACTCTTGAGGAGAGACATTTGGGGTTCCARAGGGAGTTYCRGATCAGATCYGAGGAAACCCTTATGACCCRRTACAACATTGGCCAAGGCGCACATTTCGAGATATATAACGRCARATTCTGTCRATGGAATCACTAGGGTGCACTCATAGAGCCCAAGAGGTGTGCAACCCCCTAGGGGATGACATCYAGAGCTTCCGGGGTTCGATCGTCGGTCCATCTGTCATCAGAAGCAGCCTAGAGGCCATGGCGCTCAGTTTGGGACAGTTTCYAGGTGATTYTGTCGAGTATAGCCACTAGGGCRAGTTTCCAGAGTTGTAGCAGTTGCCGTGAGTTTTCAGAACTGCATCTTTTTGCCGATCTATCCGTGCATGCATCGATCTGCCTTCATCTTCTGATCAGGGGTATTTTGTATTAGTTGCTTGTAYTCCAGTGACGATCCACGAGATCTAGTTGACGATTTCATCTGCTTTCAACACATTATTGTATTTCCTTCTTTTTCCCTCAYAATACATATGAATGAGATGGTGTTTGTTCCTTATTCTTCATGCATAGTATATTCTGCCTAAACATTAATTGAATGAAACACACATGCRAAAATCACCAAGCATGTTAAAGCATTAACTCAAACGCATCCAGAAACCCCCAGAGTATCAGATCACATAGTGGATTTGTCAGTTTARCAGTGTTTCCTAGACTAGCCGAGTTAGGAACATTACAGTTTTCATTCTCATCCTACCTAGTGAATATATTGTTTTACATCACTTTTTTTCAAGGTTGCACAAGAACARGAGAGGGAGAGGGTATGTTGGGTATGGCTGCAAATGCTAAAAAATTGGGTATGCTGGTATGGGGGCGTGATTGGTRCCATCTTCTATGTTTATCAATTCCTGCACAAGTAAATTGTCCAAAGCATTCAATAAGCTAAAATATTGCATGTGGTGCCTTTAGCATTGGATATTCAATAAAATCATGTTACAAAATTTGATGATACAATCCGATGATGTTACAATGGTTGATTAACAACCAGACATATAATAATATAGGTGGTTGGTTTTTCTCCAAGACCAAAAGTAGGCTAGATTGACCCCACATGGTAGCTCCACATATGGCTCCTTCAGTGGATACATGCATTTGGAAATGGATCACAACCACAAATACATATCGAAATATGACAATATTCTAAGTTACATATATTGTCAATGGGGTCTAGCCTGGGTGGTTAACATGGAGTGTTGTTATCTGTCCCTGCCCCACCTAGGTTTGGATCCTGCCTGTGACATGTTTGTCCCTCATGGGCTGATTTGCCTCCTTATGAAGCCATCTCATGTGGATGGGCTTCGGTGAAATCCCTTGCTGAATTTGTTAGATTAGATTCCCCACATTCACGATTGCTTAGCCAAGATTTGGTTTCACTAGTTTGCGAGTGCAATTCCTATTGTTGATTGGAAGCTCTTCAAATAAAAAAAGTTACATAGATATATAAAGATAAATGACCATCCTAAATCTTGATTCATTGATTCAACAAGAGTGTTGTTAAAGAACTAGGCTTTAGAAATTGTTTAAGTTTTCGTGGTATTAAAAATGCTCGAAAAGGTGAGGTTTGATCCGAAAATAGATTCTAATAATGAAGGAAGTTGAATAGATAAAGTGAATAGTTCCTAGGGATAAGGCCTCTTAAAGGTTGGATAGTTGACTAGATTAGAGTTTGATTGAAGACTAAGGTAATTGGAAAATTAATTGGGCAATGAACCAACTTTAGACATAACCAACAAATTTATTCCATTGAGCAGAATAGACTCAAAGGGAATATTGATGGACAATGAATGAAAATAGTGAATGCATGTTGATGAAGCATGCTAATAGAAATTCAAAAAATTGTATTTGTGTTTGATGAATAATTGTTGATGTGGGGTGGTTAAGGAGTAGTTGGTCAACCAAGGATTAAGTCGTTGGAAGCATTAGTTGACTAGCACACCACTCACAGTGACCATGGAGCTTGACAGATGATAACGGTTTCTTTGCAGATGTGTATGTGAACCTTAGAAGAATGATCGAGTGGATGGGCGAAGGATAGATTCGATGCATCATGTGTATGCCACATCAACAATATCCTTTGAACTATTTAGACAATGGGCGTTTGTTACACGAGGAAGGAAAATCGTTGTTTAATTGCAACAATTAGAAGCATTCGAACATAATGTAATTGATTCTTGGTAGAAGGCCTACTTAAAAGTGAACTTCGTACATTGCAGTGGGAGTTCGATAGTTCAAAGGGTTCAAAGGATTGACTTGGAGATTGGATGAATAGTTGACAAAGTTGATTGAAGGATCCTCATCGACTATGTAGATTTGTTGTAGGCCAAAGAAGAAGGAAGTTCCTTGAGAAAAGGATAGACCTATACACTGCTAGCAGAAGCATCACCAGTATAAACGTAGCCCCGTGGATGTGAAAACCCAGAGGTGATGCAAGGTTGCGGATGTGAATATCAATTGACTGACTTCTCTCTAAGATTGCCAATAAATGGAGTTTATTCCCCATGAGGGTTCTTAAAAATATCCGTGTATTATGTAAATGTTAGTGTATAATCGTTCTTGTTAATGTTTAAGCCATTATTATAGTTCTTTGCATATTAGATAACAATAGCATAATACAAGATCACTGAGAAATACACAATCACAAGAGACATAACATTTATCCTGGGAAACCCTCTAGGGGAAGAAAACCCAGCAAAACTTCCTTAATATAGATAGCCAATACAATGCCAAGAGATCTCTTAAACTAATACAGAAAGTCCTCTCCCAGATATGCGCCACTCCCTCCTCTAACTGCAGATCCAAAACTTGTCTCACGAAATGAGCAAGTGAGTTGTGTGTCTAAGTGAGGCGCTAGCCTTCTTATTTATATTAGATTGGCACGTGTGAAGTGTCTCTTCACTGGCAGGGTCGACTTCTCCAACTGGGTGGTTATACCACCTTTAATATTTTCTGGGGCCTCTTTAATATCTGCTCGGGCCGACTTCTTATTCTGCCTATTATAATTATCATTTGACCAATCCGCAAAAGGGGATTTGTCCTATTACAATAGTCGACATGATCAATCCACAATGGGGATTGATCCAATGAATAATATATTAAATAATAATAAGATTACTCTTTGCAGTTACATTATTTCAACCCTCCCCCTTAACAAGAAGGGTATTCTTCAGCAACATCATGCGAGAGAGAGAGAGGACAACATCATCAACAACATCAAGTGGGTGAGAGGATAGCATCATCAATATCATCTTGGAACACTGACTGGCTTATCCATAAATCATCGAAAGTTTTCTTCATCGGCAACATCGTCATTCTCAAAGGAATGCCATCATCATCTACATCAATATGTATTAGTATAAAAACTGATACATCATCATCATCACAACACAAGGCTGGCTCATCATAATACAAGACTGGCTTTACATCATAACTGTCAAGCTGGAAGCTCAGTACTTGTCTCATCTCAATGTCTTGCTTTACGTCACAACACTTAGGCTGGAAGCAAGATATTAGACTGGCTTTACGTCACAGCTATCAAGCTGCAAGCACAGTACTAGTCTCATCTCATCGTCTTGTTTTACGTCACAACACTCAAGTTGGAAGCAAGATACTCGTCCTGCTTTACGTCACAACCATTAGGCCGGAAGCAGGATACTAGACTGGATTTACGTCACAACTATCCAACTGGAAGCTCAGTGCTAGTCTCATCATATCATCTTGATGTACGTCAAAACCATCAGTTCGGAAGCAAGGTACACATCCTGCTTTACGTCACAACCATCAGGTCAGAAGCAGGGAACTAGACTTGCTTTATGTCCCAGCTATACAGTTGGAAGCATAGTACTAGTCACACATCATCTTGCTTTACGTCACAACCATCGGGTCAGAAGCAAGTTACTTGTCCTGCTTTACGTCACAACCTTCAGGTCAGAAGCAGGATACTAGACTGACTTTACGTCACAACTATCCAACTGGAAGCACAGTACTAGTCATATCACATCATCTTGCTTTACGTTACAACCATCAAGTCGGAAGCAAGAGATGTCTCATCACAACATCTACTCCCCCTTTTGAGGAGGGTCCTTTCGGACTATACCAAGCTTATCTCGAAAGTACTCAAACTTTATGCGAGATAGTGGTTTAGTCAACACGTCAACAACCTGTTCATCCGTGCTAATGTACTGGAGCTTTAAGGCTCCTCTCTACACCATGTCACAAATGTAATGATAACGGATCTCTATGTGCTTCGACCTGTCGTGGAATACAAGATTCTCTGTCATCTTTATGCAGCTCTGGTTGTCACATAGAATCAAGGTTGCTCTCATCTCTAAGTCAAATAGGCCGGTCAACAACTTTCGAAGCCATATAGCTTTGCAGCTGGCAGAACATGCAGCAATGTATTCTGCTTCCACTGTGCTGAGAGCAATACTAGATTGCTTTCTACTCTGCTACGAGTTCATAGCTGATCCCAAACTGAAACAACATCCAGAAGTGCTTTTCCTATCAGAAACACTTCTTGCACATTCTGCATCAGTATATCCACTCAATGTGAAATCATGATCTCCATCATAGCTGAGACCCACTAGGTGAACACGTCCGGGTTCTACCAAAAATTGACTCAAGGTGTTCACGGCAAAAGAAATGTCTAGTCTGGTGTTCGTCAGGTACATCAACGATCCAATAATTTGTCTGTACAATGTGGCATCAATCAATTCTGATGAAGTATCGACCAACAACTTCAGCTTCACTTCCATGGGTGTATTCATGGGCTTGCATTCCAACATGTCGAATCTTTTCAAGATTTCGATCGTGTACTTCCCTTGGTTAAGGAAGATCCTCTCAGGACTCTGCCATACCTCAAGACCTAAGAAATAATGCATTAGGCCAAGG
>ML872085.1:19773-35713 GCA_009831015.1 Picea engelmannii
TTTTGTTGGGGAATATTCTCTAGAGAGAATATTTTCATCTAAGGAAGAGTTCTCAACATTGGACTATAAAACTTAGGAAAATAATTATAGGTGAGTGTGTCTATTGGAATGAACAGGAGCCAAGGTTGAAAAGTTCATTCGCTGGAAGGAAATCCACCACATTCTATTCTAAGGTATTTTTTATTGTCTATGCCACATGGTAAAAGTTATAACAAACTGATTGCTTTATAATGAAAATCGATCCATGCATGTCATAAGATTTGATGCAAGTGGTGCCTTGGAACCATGTGTTGATACTTATTCTAAACATCAATGTCGTGGGGGCATTGTATAATTTTTTAATTTTTTCAACAGTTGAAAGGATCTTGGAGAAGAAACTATATTTCTTTTTTGCAAAAGAGAGATATATTTTGAAAGGAGAAGTGAAAGAGCTTATTGAAACCTCATTTTAAAGTAGAATCTCTCCTTATCCAAAAAGAGAACATTGAAAGGTTGTCATTTATATTGTACAAACTTCATTGCCATCACAAAGAGGACATTTCAATAAAATCATTTTTTTTGTTCGTTGTATCTTAGATCTGTTCTAAATTGAATAAGGGGGTCTAAGGAACACGGTGTGCTTGTGTTTGATTGAACTGTTATTGGGATGCTTGATGGTGTTTTAGCTTTACACTCATATTTAATTTAGCGAGAAAGTCAAGCACACAATGCTCAAGCACTCATGAAGTTCAACATGGATTACCACAATTAAGTGTATTGAAGTCTTCTCAAACTTACCATCTCTGTAAATTGGTAAAAGGTTGTATCATTTCAAATATTTGACACTAAGTGGTAAATTGTTAATTCATCAAGCATAAAATGTCTTTGATTCATGAGATGAATTGTCAACATTAAAGGATAAATCATTGAGTCTGAGCATTAAATTGTACAAAGGTTCAAGTGCAAAACCCTTTCAAAGTCAATTGTGAATGCCATCATCAAGACCTGCCTGAAATTAGAGTAAGGAGGTCAAATGAGTCATCAAGATCAAATCATTTTAATCACACTTTAGGGTACATGATCGATAGTACCGGCACCCTAAGGTGACATCAAATCAAGCAAGCGTGATATAAAAGAATCAAGTGCAAGCAAGCAAGAGAATAATAACAAATGGGTAAAAGAGGAAAGCGTTTACAGAACACCTCTCAGGAAATCAAGGAATTGCAAGAGTACAACCATGAATTGCAAGATTGAGTTAAAAAACTTGAGTGGGCATTAATTCAAAAGAAAAACATAATTGATCACATGGTTGATACAATACAGTTAGGAAATGATCTTCAAAATCAAATAGATATGAAGGATCAATTGATTGATGCACTTCAGATAAAATTAAGAGAAAGGTAGAATCCAATTGATCACATGATTGATGCAACATCTTCAGCAAATAACCTCAAGGCTCATACAAAAGATTGATGCAAGTTATGACACAGAGGATCTAATAGAAAAGTTTGATGTAACATGTGACAAGGAGGATCTTATCCAAAAGGTTGATGCAACATGTAATACAAAAGAGTTGATGCAAAAGTTCGATGCAGCATGTGATACAAATGAGTTCATAAAAAAGGTTGAAGCGACTTGTGACACATATGGCATAATATAGATGGTTGATTCTATTTGTGATACACATAACCTAATGGTAGATACAAAAGAAACACAAGAGATTGATGATGATTCCTTAACTAGTTATGAGATGGAATCATACAATGGACCAATGAAGAAAAGTATCGTTGAAGAAGAATCAAAAGAAGTAGCCCAGAATGAAAGCAGCAACAACAAGAAATTTGAAGATACAAAAGTAAAAAGTCAAGATTCACAAAATGATCTTTCCACGATGATTGTCAGACCTTTGGGAAGAATTGTTGTTCAACAAAAATCGACATGGCTTAGGATATGACAAAGGCAACAGCTTTTGTATCCCAAATTACTTCAAACCAGTTTAGTTTGTGAGTGCAAGATTTCTTGAAGAAGTGAAGAATCTTGGTAATAAATGCCAACTTTGCCATAGAGTTGGTCACTTGGAGACACAGTGTTTTGATCTCCATCCTTGTCTTCATTGTGGAAAGACAAATCATCTCTCAGAAAAGTGTCAAAAGAAGAAGGTTAAGTGAACAGTTCGTTATGGATGGATAAAATCTTGGAGATGGAATCAACAAGTAAAGAAGCTACATAAGTCTTACAGTCTAGTTAATATCGAAGTAAAGCCATGGCTACATGGAGATATTACAAAAGCAAAAAGCTTTCAAACAAATATTCCAGATGATTTTGGACATGATCCGCGTCCAATTCTATATGTTCTCTAAAAATAAAACATGAATCAAAGATGGTACTCTCCACGCCTCAAGGGGGGGGAGCACATTGATGAAAAGGATTCTCTCTTACACCTTCAGGAGGGAGTGAAGATCGTTAGTGGTAAACCAAAACCACCACATTGTTCGAGTGAAGATGGTTAGTGGTAATCCAAAACCACCACATTGTTCAAGTATCGATGGAAAATGAAAAGTGGTCAACTAGCAAAACTACCACATAAAGAATCCAAAGCTCAAGCTTGGATCCCTTCAACCATGAATCACTGAAGAATAGAAGAATCAAAGCTCAAGCTTGGATCCCTTCAACAAATTTCTCACCTTGCACTTGACAGGGGGGAATATTAAATATCAATGATGATAGTCAGGCTTCAAGATCCGAAGTCCTATCAATCAACAGAATGGGAATATTCAGACATTGCAGTTGTTCACTTCCAGGTGAACTATTCAACATCTGGGCATTGGTGGTTTTTAAGGCATATCTTCATGAAGCTAAGTTCAACAGTTTCAGATTGAAGATTGAAGATGATACCAGTTATTGTTTCCTCATTGATACAATTATTCAAACTTGTGATTGAGGGAGCAAGCTCATAACCTATCCTTGCAGCTTCCATGTCCATCATAGCAATTTTTATGTTTATTGATGTTGATTTCTTAGTATTTATGTTTACACAAATGCAATCTCCACATAGACAATAATAATTTTTTATTTCATGGTTTTTAGGTGTGCCTCCAACACACCTTTGCAATGGATTAGTGGGGTAGTTTCAAATTTCGTCTTTGTATGGTTGATGGCCCTTTGGTTTTGATCCATATCATATGGGTGAATCAAAATTTGCCAATGGCACTCAAAACAGATTCTAGAAACAAAAATTCAAAATCCATTTAAACTTAAAACTTCTTGCTATGTATGTGCAAATCTGTGTAGTTCTATTATCTACAATTTAATTATAGTAGTGGAAATTAGAATTGTTGAAATAATGTAACTACAAAGAGTATTCTTATTATTATTTGATATATTATTCATTGGATCAATCCCCAATGTGGATTGATCATGTCGGCTATTGTAATAGGACCAAATCCCCTTTTGCAGATTGGTCAAATGATAATTATAATAGGCAGAATAAGAAGTCGGCCCCAGCAGATATTAAAGAGGCCCCAAAAAATATTAAAGGTGGTTATAACCACCCAGTTGGAGAAGTCGGGCCTGGCAGTGAAGAGACACTTCACACGTAAGTTCAGATTTTGATTTTGAGCACTTTCATTTTTAGGTCATTTTCCTAGCTCCAAGTAAAGATGTCTGCAAGCGTTAAGCTTGTTAACAAGCTAGAAGGAGTGGAAAACTTATGTGCCTGGAAGTATAGGATTGGCCTTATTCTTGAAGAGAATGACCTAGCAAGATTTGTCAAAGAAGAATTATCGAAACCCATCGATGCTGCAGAAAAGGCAAAGCATCAAAAGGACACAATCAGGGCCAAAAGAATCATTGCAGATTTAATCAAAGACCACATGATCCCTTATGTGTCATCTAAGAAGATTTCGAAAGAAATGATTGATGCCTTGACCAGACTATATGAAGGAAAGAACATAAACCGGAAGATGAATCTAGGAACTCAACCGAAGAATACAAGGATGCAGAAAGGAGAAACGATTCAGGAATACTTCTCCAAAATCTCATAATTCAAAGAACAGCTAGAAGCTATTGGAAATACCATAGACGAAGACGAACTCATAATGACGGCCCTAAATGGTCTCACAAGACCTTGGGATGCATTCATCCAAACAATATGTGCAAGAACGGAGAAACTGAAGTTTGATAGTATATGGGAAGAATGCATCCAAGAAGAAACAAGATTAGCGAATCGTGAAGCGTTACTAGCAAGAGATGATGATCAAGCCCTAGCTACTCACACCTAAGGAGGAAGGAAGAAACCCTACTTCCAAAAGGAGACTCATAAAGAGACTCAACAGTCAAACAAATTCAATCATAAAGAATCTCATCCAAGGAGATTTCAAAAGAAAGGACAACGAAAGGAAAGGGACTACTCATCTGTACAATGCTATCATTCTGACATGATGGAACACATTGCGAAGGTTTGTCTAGCCAGACGAGAAGAATACAAGAGAAAACATACAAGGCTCCATGCCCATGTAGTCGAAGATGAAGAGCCACCTGCAAAGATGATAAGAGCACAGATCAAAGACCATGTCTTGATCTCGACCCTCTCAGTATCTGTAACACCCGGAGAGGACACTTGGCTCATTGATAGTGGTGCATCCAAGCACATGATGGGACAAAGAAACATTCTCTCTTGTATCTCAGAAAAGAAGTTCTCTCAGAAAGTGACTTGGAGATGATTACCAAAATCCCATCAAGGGAGTGGGAGAATCAAACCATAAAATGAATTCAGGGAATTCACTAAAAATGAAGGACGTACTAGATGTACTAGACCTGAAGAAGAACCTACTCTCCATTTCAGCTTTAGAAAAGAAAGGCTTCAGAGTTACCTTTATAGATGGAGAAGTTCTTATGTGAGCTAAAGGAGAAACCTTAAATGAAGCAATTATCATTGGAAGTGAAGAAAATGGCTTGTATAAACTAAAGGGTCACTCAGAGGTTGCCATGACCCATGCCATTGAAAATTCATGTGAACTTTGGCATAGAAGGTTAGCCCACATCAACTACAAGGCACTACCATACATATGCAAAGCAGTCACAGGTTTACCAGAACTCAAAGATGACCATAAAGGCATATGCAATGGATGTGCACAAGGGAAGAACATCAAGAACCCGTTTTCGAAGAGGGACAGCAAGGCAGAAGGAGTCCTAGAACTCATTCATTCAAATGTATGTGGCCCAATGCCATCATCCTCCATTAGCGGGTATGTATATTATGTATCATTCATTGGTGATTACTCTCGTAAAACCTGGATATATTTCTTGAAATCTAAAGATGAAGTGTTCAGCAAGTTCAAGGAATTCAAAGCCTTGATAGAGAACCTTTCTAAAAGGGAGATTAAGATACTCATGTCAGATAATGGAGGAGAATATACCTCAAAAGAGTTTGTAAACTTCTGCAAAGATGTTGGGATCAAGAGGGAACTCACTACTCCCTATAATCCCCAACAAAACGGTGTAGCTGAACGAAAGAATAGAACCATATTGGAAGCTGTGAAGACTATGATCCATGATTAAGATCTTCCTATGTGCTTATGGGCAGAAGCAGCAATGGCAGTTGTATATGCGCAGAACCGATTGTCCCATAGTGCACTTGGGCTCAAGACACCGGAAGAGATGTTCACCGGAAAGAAGCCAAAGGTAAGCCATCTCAAAATATTTGGTTGTCTAGTGTTTATTCATATACCTAAAGAAACAAAAACAAGTTGGACCCTTCAGGAAAGAAGGGAATATTTGTGGGATACTATGAGGTCTCCAAGGCCTTCAGAATCTATATACCAAGTCAACATCACATTGAGATCAGCAGGGATGTGACCTTTGATGAAGATGCAGCGCTCAAGAAATCTAAACTATGCCAGCTTGAAGAAGTTATGAAGAGGAACCCGTAATCCCCAGTACTGCAATGAGGGAGGTTCCCAGAGCTGCAGAACCAGTGAGGGAAGTCATAACTTCCCCTGATGAGGAACTTCTAGAACACCATGACATAGTAGAAGTGCAAGAACCTCCTCAGATGACGATCCTCCATAAAAGAAAGCCAGCTTGGGCTAGAGAGCTTATTCAAGATAGAGAGAAGTATGGTGTTCCCCAAGGAACCACGAGACAAGTGAAAAGACCAAAGCCATTCTCCAGTTATACGGCTTTGATGTGTGATCTCCTAGAAGAGGAGCCTACCTGCTTTGAAGAAGCCATTCAGAGGAAAGAATGGGCAGATGCCATGATAGAGGAATACCAATCCATAATGAAGAACGAAGTATGGGAAATAGTTCCCAGACCAAAGAATAAASATGTGGTGTCCTCCAAATGGCTCTTCCAAATAAAGCATGYTGATGATGGAAGTATTGAAAAGTATAAAGCAAGATTTGTCGCTCGTGGCTTTTCCCAGRAGGAAGGCATTGACTATGAAAAKACATTCGCTCCTATGGCCRGATACACTTCAATCAGAACCATCATAGCTCTTGCWGCTAAGATGAAGTGGAAGYTGCACTAGATGGACGTGAAGACAGCTTTCCTAAATGGTGTCATCGAAGAGGAAGTGTATATAGAGGAACCTCAAGGATTTGAGGTTGAAGACAGGAAGTCTCATGGCTGCARATTGAAGAAAKCCTTATAYRGATTGAAGCAAGCTCCTAGAGCTTGGTATGGCCGTATAGACAGTTTCTTGACGAGCTTAGGCTTTACCAAGAGTAAAGCAGACTCTAACCTCTACTTCAAAATCATGAACAATGAGCCAGTAATCTTACTGCTATATGTGGATGACTTATTTTTAACTGGAGAAGAAAAGTTCATCACTAAATGTAAAAAGAGACTTGCCTCAGAATTTGAAATGAAAGACCTTGGCCTAATGCATTATTTCTTAGGTCTTGAGCTATGGCAGAGTCCTGAGAGGATCTTCCTTAACCAAGGGAAGTACACGGTCGAAATCTTGAAAAGATTCGACATGTTGGAATGCAAGCCCATGAATACACCCATGGAAGCGATGCTGAAGCTGTTGGTCGATACTTCATCAGAATTGATTGATGCCACACTGTACAAACAAATTATTGGATCATTGATGTACCTGACGAACACCAGACCAGACATTTGTTTTGCCGTGAACACCTTGAGTCAATTTCTGGTAGAACCCGGACGTGTTCACCTAGTGGCTGTAAAACATGTGATGAGGTACCTTAAAGGTACAATAGATTGTGGTCTCAGCTATGATGGAGATCAGGATTTCACATTGAGTGGATATACTGATGCAGAATGGGCAGGAAGTGTTTCTGATAGGAAAAGCACTTCAGGATGTTGTTTCAGTTTGGGATCAGCTATGAACTCATGGCAGAGTAGAAAGCAATCTAGTATTGCTCTCAGCACAGTGGAAGCAGAATACATTGCTGCATGTTCTGTCAGCTGCAAAGCTATATGGCTTCGAAAGTTGTTGACCGGCCTATTTGACTTAGAGATGAGAGCAACCTTGATTCTATGTGACAACCAGAGCTGCATAAAGATGACAGAGAATCTTGTATTCCACGACAGGTCGAAGCACATAGAGATCCGTTATCATTACATCTGTGACATGGTGTAGAGAGGAGCCTTAAAGCTCCGGTACATTAGCACGGATGAACAGGTTGTTGACATGTTGACCAAGCCACTATCTCGCATAAAGTTTGAGTACTTTCGAGATAAGCTTGGTATAGTCCGAAAGGACCCTCCTCGAAAGGGGGAGTAGATGTTGTGATGAGACATCTCTTGCTTCTGACTTGATGGTTGTAACGTAAAGCAAGATGATGTGATATGACTAGTACTGTGCTTCCAGTTGGATAGCTGTGATGTAAAGTCAGTCTAGTATCCTGCTTCTGACCTGAAGGTTGTGACGTAAAGCAAGACAAGTACCTTGCTTCTGACCCGATGGTTGTGACGTAAAGCAAGATGATGTGTGACTAGTACTATGCTTCCGACTGTATAGCTGGGACGTAAAGCAAGTCTAGTTCCCTGCTTCCGACCTGATGGTTGTGACGTAAAGCAAGATGTGTACCTTGTTTCCGACCTGATGGTTGTGACGTAAAGCAAGATGATATGATGAGACTAGCACTGAGCTTCCAGCTGGATAGTTGTGACGTAAATCCAGTCTAGTATCCTGCTTCCGGCCTAATGGTTGTGACGTAAAGCAGGACGAGTATCTTGCTTCCAGCTTGAGTGTTGTGACGTAAAACAAGACGATGAGATGAGACTAGTACTGTGCTTGCAGCTTGATAGCTGTGACGTAAAGCCAGTCTAGTATCTTGCTTCCAGCCTGAGTGTTGTGACGTAAAGCAAGACATTGAGATGAGACAAGTACTGAGCTTCCAGCTTGACAGTTGTGACATAAAGCCAGTCTTGTATTATGATGAGCCAGCCTTGTGTTGTGATGATGATGATGTATCAGTTTTTATACTAATACATATTGATGTAGATGATGATGGCATTCCTTTGAGAATGACGATGTTGCCGATGAAGAAAACTTTCGATGATTTATAGATACGCCAGTCAGTGTTCCAAGATGATATTGATGATGCTATCCTCTCACCCACTTGATGTTGTTGATGATGTTGTCCTCTCTCTCTCACATGATGTTGCTGAAGAATACCCTTCTTGTTAAGGGGGAGTGTTGAAATAATGTAACTGCAAAGAGTAATCTTATTATTATTTGATATATTATTCATTGGATCAATCCCCATTGTGGATTGATCATGTCGACTATTGTAATAGGACCAAATCCCCTTTTGCGGATTGGTCAAATGATAATTATAATAGGCAGAATAAGAAGTCGGCCCCAGCAGATATTAAAGAGGCCCCAGAAAATATTAAAGGTGGTATAACCACCCAGTTGGAGAAGTCGGCCCTGCCAGTGAAGAGACACTTCACACGTGCCAATCTAATATAAATAAGAAGGCTAGCGCCTCACTTAGACACACAACTCACTTGCTCATTTCGTGAGACAAGTTTCGGATCTGCAGTTAGAGAAGGAGGGAGTGGCGCATATCTGGGAGAGGACTTTTTGTATTAGTTTAAGAGATCTCTTGGCATTGTATTGGCTATCTATATTAAGGAAGTTTTGTTGGGTTTTCTTCCCCTAGAGGGTTTCCCAGGATAAATGTTATGTCTCTTATGATTGTGTATTTCTCAGTGATCTTGTATTATGCTATTGTTATCTAATATGCAAAGAACTATAATAATGGCTTAAACATTAACAAGAACGACTATACACTAACATTTACATAATACACGGATAATTTTAAGAAGAACCCTCATGGGGAATAAACTCCATTTATTGGCAATCTTAGAGAGAAGTCAGTCAATTGATATTCACATCCGCAACCTTGCATCACCTCTGGGTTTTCACATCCACGGGGCTATGTTTATAGTGGTGATGCTTTTGCTAGCAGTGTATAGGTCTATCCTTTTCTCAAGGAACTTCCTTCTTCTTTGGCCTACAACAAATCTACATAGTCGATGGGGATCCTTCAATCGACTTTGTCAACTATTCATCCAATCTCCAAGTCAATCCTTTGAACCCTTTGAACTATCGAACTCCCCCTGCAATGTACGAAGTTCACTTTTAAGTAGGCCTTCTACCAAGAATCAATTACATTATGTTCGAATGCTTCTAATTGCTGCAATTAAACAACGATTTTCCTTCCTCATGTAACAAACGCCCATTGTCTAAATAGTTCAAAGGATATTGTTGATGTGGCATACACATGATGCATCGAATCTATCCTTCGCCCATCCACTCGATCATTCTTCTAAGGTTCACATACACATCTACAAAGAAACCGTTATCATCTGTCAAGCTCCATGGTCACTGTGAGTGGTGTGCTAGTCAACTAATGCTTCCAACGACTTAATCCTTGGTTGACCAACTACTCCTTAACCACCCCACATCAACAATTATTCATCAAACACAAATACAATTTTTTGAATTTCTATTAGCATGCTTCATCAACATGCATTCACTATTTTCATTCATTGTCCATCAATATTCCCTTTGAGTCTATTCTGCTCAATGGAATAAATTTGTTGGTTATGTCTAAAGTTGGTTCATTGCCCAATTAATTTTCCAATTACCTTAGTCTTCAATCAAACTCTAATCTAGTCAACTATCCAACCTTTAAGAGGCCTTATCCCTAGGAACTATTCACTTTATCTATTCAACTTCCTTCATTATTAGAATCTATTTTCGGATCAAACCTCACCTTTTCGAGCATTTTTAATACCACGAAAACTTAAACAATTTCTAAAGCCTAGTTCTTTAACAACACTCTTGTTGAATCAATGAATCAAGATTTAGGATGGTCATTTATCTTTATATATCTATGTAACTTTTTTTATTTGAAGAGCTTCCAATCAACAATAGGAATTGCACTCGCAAACTAGTGAAACCAAATCTTGGCTAAGCAATCGTGAATGTGGGGAATCTAATCTAACAAATTCAGCAAGGGATTTCACCGAAGCCCATCCACATGAGATGGCTTCATAAGGAGGCAAATCAGCCCATGAGGGACAAACATGTCACAGGCAGGATCCAAACCTAGGTGGGGCAGGGACAGATAACAACACTCCATGTTAACCACCCAGGCTAGACCCCATTGACAATATATGTAACTTAGAATATTGTCATATTTCGATATGTATTTGTGGTTGTGATCCATTTCCAAATGCATGTATCCACTGAAGGAGCCATATGTGGAGCTACCATGTGGGGTCAATCTAGCCTACTTTTGGTCTTGGAGAAAAACCAACCACCTATATTATTATATGTCTGGTTGTTAATCAACCATTGTAACATCATCGGATTGTATCATCAAATTTTGTAACATGATTTTATTGAATATCCAATGCTAAAGGCACCACATGCAATATTTTAGCTTATTGAATGCTTTGGACAATTTACTTGTGCAGGAATTGATAAACATAGAAGATGGCACCAATCACGCCCCCATACCAGCATACCCAATTTTTTAGCATTTGCAGCCATACCCAACATACCCTCTCCCTCTCTTGTTCTTGTGCAACCTTGAAAAAAAGTGATGTAAAACAATATATTCACTAGGTAGGATGAGAATGAAAACTGTAATGTTCCTAACTCGGCTAGTCTAGGAAACACTGTTAAACTGACAAATCCACTATGTGATCTGATACTCTGGGGGTTTCTGGATGCGTTTGAGTTAATGCTTTAACATGCTTGGTGATTTTCGCATGTGTGTTTCATTCAATTAATGTTTAGGCAGAATATACTATGCATGAAGAATAAGGAACAAACACCATCTCATTCATATGTATTATGAGGGAAAAAGAAGGAAATACAATAATGTGTTGAAAGCAGATGAAATCGTCAACTAGATCTCGTGGATCGTCACTGGAGTACAAGCAACTAATACAAAATACCCCTGATCAGAAGATGAAGGCAGATCGATGCATGCACGGATAGATCGGCAAAAAGATGCAGTTCTGAAAACTCACGGCAACTGCTACAACTCTGGAAACTTGCCCTAGTGGCTATACTCGACAAAATCACCTAGAAACTGTCCCAAACTGAGCGCCATGGCCTCTAGGCTGCTTCTGATGACAGATGGACCGACGATCGAACCCCGGAAGCTCTAGATGTCATCCCCTAGGGGGTTGCACACCTCTTGGGCTCTATGAGTGCACCCTAGTGATTCCATCGACAGAATCTGTCGTTATATATCTCGAAATGTGCGCCTTGGCCAATGTTGTACCGGGTCATAAGGGTTTCCTCAGATCTGATCCGAAACTCCCTCTGGAACCCCAAATGTCTCTCCTCAAGAGTTGCGCACTTTTTGGTTGTCTGTTGCACCCTGAGAAATTCCACCGTCAAAATCTGATGACTGTTGGCTCAAAAGATGTGTCGTGGCTAGTCCTCAACTGGGTCGGGAGGAATCTGCAAGATAATCTTTGGTCTCGTGCAGCTATACAAAACCCTCTCTAACTCGTGCGCCCTCACTAGCTGAGTTGCGCAATCACTACAAACTGGATACTCCTGAATAGCACGGTGAAATACCGGGATGGTATCTATGATGGGCTAGGGTGTGTCTCTCAACACCGAAACCAATCAAGGTGGTGGTTTCCTCTAGAAATCCACAAAACAACAAAAGGTCGATTCTCCTCCTCCTCTGGAAACTCTCTCAACATTAAATCATAACATAATAATCAATTAGGTTGTTGAACCCTTCCTTTATAGCTTCCTAAAACCCTAATTCGTTGTTGACCTTTTCTCTCCAAGTGACTTTTACTTTATTTTATTATTCCTTGATTAAATCACTTAATTAATTAATTAACCATTTTACCTCTAAAAAGTGATTTATCCATCCTTATAGCTTCTTCGGCCACTGAAAGTCACTTCTCATCATCTTATATTGTAGTGTTCTTCCCCCCGATTCCGATGAGCTATTACACTAAGAGGTTTCTCCAAGTAATATGCCCATTATGACCTTCTTAGTGAATTTAATTAAAATATGACCCATAATAACTCAAAATTACGAAAATCATCGAAATGCAATGGAACCAAAGCCAAGCTATGAGGAATGGATACTGATGATGAACGATGCAAGTCGGGCGCAATAAAACCCCTCAATATCTCTTGAACTCGTTGTCACCCCTATCTGGCTACTCTGGTAGGCATAACACTTTGTAATGTAATAATGTCCAAAAATGGGGATAATACAAAAAACTAGCCAACAACAAAGGCAAAGTCAGTTATACGAGGTTTTATAATGTGGATTGGATGAGGGGATAAAGTGACTCCAAAAAATGATAAAGTATACTATTAACGTCCACTTACCAATTTGGCCATCCAAACATGTGTTAATCCCCTTTGATGATAGAGCTTCAAGTGAAACAGTGGATCAAGTAATCCTAGGACCCCATTCTCCAATTAGGAGGTGGATGAGGTGAGGGACTAACATGACTTCAGAAATGAAGATAGGACCTCAAGCAAAATATTTAATTTTAGATGTGTGTATCAACCGAACCTAGGACCCCTTCTCCAAGTAGAATATAGATGTGGAAGAGGGAATAAACTGACTCCAAAGAACAATGCTTGAGACTAAAGCACTATTATTTTCAAAAAAGCATTAAAATTTCTAGTGTTACCAAATTTCCATGTGCCAATACATTTTCCAAAATCCTCTTTAGAATTCAAAAGCATTCTGTTAAAATGCGAGATACAAATGCTTCCTAGAAATCCATATCAATATCCACAATATTAGTGAATAAAACATGACAATTGTTGGAAACATTAACTTATTTTTGATAGGCCATCTTATTCACTAAAACAGCAGAGAGACTTCACAAAAATATCCAGGACATTTTAACAAATCATTTAATGTTTGCTAAAACATCTTACAGCTATTCTCAGACAATATACTTAGAATAAAACAAACCTTAATCGAAGTTATCTCATTGAAGTTCTTGGTATTAGGTATCCCAAGGCAGCGCATGCCATGCTGATGACGCCACTCCTTAAAATGCCTTTCAAAAGCCCTTCTGCCCCAATAGCTGTGGTTGCCGCATATTTCACACTTAAACTCCTGAAATCAGAAAGAAAATGAAACTGACTTTGAATTAAACAATTTTAAAAACAAAAATAACACACCCAGTCAATTCGATCCCAGAAATGGGTGCAAAGAGGAATCTGCAGTTCATTATCATCAAAGAAACAAATTTTAAGAAATAATTATATGGAGCTCTATACTGAAAACACACCTGACCCAGACCGTGAAGTTTATACAGCCAATATGGAATTGGCTTTCCATCCCATCCCATAGGTAATTTCAATGGGTTGTAAATTTGCTGATCTTCTTCGTCGCTTTCACTTTCAGCTTGGATTTCCTCCTGTTTAATATTCATCATGTGAGAACAAGAAAACCGTCATTTGGTAAGATTTATTTCCCAGACATTAGTTAGATTCATTTGATTGCTCTCCCTTCCCATATACTTCCTTGTATGTGCAATGCAATGCATGAAAAATATGCATAGTAACATAGATTTCAGATTTCAGTGTGTACAAGTTTTTGTGTGTGCTTACAGGTGCAAGTATGCTACTCTATCTGTTGTCTCTAAATTCCTCAAAATCACCATATTGCAAGGCTTTTTCATTTTCTCAAGATGCTTGACAAAGAAGCAGCTCAACTTTAATATTATGCTACACTTCAAATACAGAATACCCTATGTACTTGTGGAGAAATAATATATTTAATCTGAATGAAAGCATCTTAAAAAATAAGTCTTTTCTGAAATTAATAGCAATCTATAAAAAAGTGAGTCTTTGTATATTTTTAATAAGCTATTGTATGATTTTTCAGGAGCTAATTCAGATACGAACAATTGCAGGACCATAATCATTGGACATACTTTTGCCGAGCTTTACACTACAGACCTGTTGATTTTTCAATAACCTAGGCTTAAGCATGAAGTTCATTCCATTTTATCATTTTACTTAAACCATTAATGTTGCAGCAATCAAGATCACAAGAAGAAGCACAATGCACAAGAACACAAGAAGTATCCTGGGAAACCCTTCTCAACAAGGGAAGAAAACCCAGCCAAATCCTTTGCTATATTCCTCAAGAGAAAGACCTTCACCACCTAGATAAACCCTAGCACACAAGAAGGTGCTCAAACCCTAGAAGACTAGCGCCCAAGAGAGGTGAGCACTTTTCCCAAGGAAGTGTACTTGCTGAAATTTCCAAACATGTGTGAAGGATATGATTCCACAATGGGGAATCTTCCTTTACTTATATTAGACGTGTCCTATCAACAGAAGTGTCTATTGGCACAACAGGGCCGACCTCTCTAAGTCCCTTTATAATTAATATTAACCAGATTAATTATCTTTTACCTTTATTACTAATCACATTAAGGTGGGGCCAACCTATACCCTTTACATTACAATTAGAGTTACAGGCAAGTCTGACTCTTGAACAATATAGCAAGGGATCTGATACACCCACTAGTGCTCATCCACTAGGGGCACATCCATAGGGATGTCCATATCTTTGGCTCACTGCATTACACAGAAGAACCAATTCTTCACACGTTCACCTGTGCTTGTCCACAGGCACGTCCACTCTACAGATCTTCCTTCCCACTGTCTCACACAAGAGAATCATCTAGAGTTTCTCGTCAACTTTGTTGCTCAGAGGAGGCTAATACATCATCTTCATTTATGTTCACATGACGATGCACCCATCACTTTGGGATTTCACACGTTCACCTTGTGCTCAGCCACAGGGACGTCTAACTCAACAGATCGCCTTTCCCATTGGATAATCATCTGGAGTTCTTCTCAACTCTCTGAATGGAGGAGGTCATCTCTACGTTCCAGCTCTGTCTTAGGTAGGAACCACGTACCCTTCTTAGGGGCTTTCTCTTAGGTTTGTAAGCTAGAGAAAGACTCACATAGCTGCAATGATCCACATCTCACAGGTTTGTAAGCTAGAGAATGTCTCACATAGCTGCAATCATCAACAAGACCTTCGTGTGCGGCTTTTAGATGAGCTTGAGTGGGGACACCTCGGGCTAGAGGACAGGCAAGGTTTTGCTTGTAGCATCAAACCATTGACCACATCTTCACACTCCATGCCATTATTGAGGAGGCCAATCATCACTCTTCAAAAGTCTTCTGCTATTTTGTGGATTTTCGAAAGGCATTTGACTCGGCCCTTTTCCAGAAGTTGTGTGACATGGGCATCTCAAAGACTTTTCCACTTGCCATTATGAGACTCTATGGGTCAGTTCTTGGTTGCCTCCACGCCATCCAAGGCCTTATTGATATTATGGTAGTTGCGGGAGGTATTTACCTCCACGTGTAAACCTAACGAGAATAGAATACTCTGGGAAGCAAGAAGAAACCCTAATGAGTTGGCTAATAACCCTAGAA
>WSFP011451592.1:0-19673 GCA_009831015.1 Picea engelmannii
TACTTTACCATATAATACAACATTGGTTTTGTTGTCAGTAGTTTTGAACTCAGGAATGCATAAAGTAAAAGGGACATAGATGTTAATATTGGAATACATACACAATTGGTGGGAGCACAAAATAAATAATTACATCAACAATTATTTAAGGAGGAACCAACTGACGTTAGCGGAAGCACACACTTAGTTCTTTTTAAAAACACACAGATGATTCCTGGAAGCTATTCCAGAGGCACTGCTCGAATATATCAATCAATCACCTTATGTGAAAACTCCCTCCAGATAAAGAATTGATGCACAAAATAATAAACAGAGGAAGAAAAAAGTTGATTGAGTGGTTTGAAAGAATCGTACATGATTATATTGAAGAATTGGCAATCAAAGACAGTCAATTGAAACTATGAAAAAAAATTCTATACCAACTTGCACGATGGGTTCCTTTGCATCGTCCCATCCTTGCTTCATAAATTTTTGTTAGACAAAGGATTTGGAGACATTATCAAATATTGACCCCTTTTGGCCAACCCTCCTCCAAATTCAAATTGGCAAGAAAAACAAGAGTGGGAATAATTCATTGAATCTAATTGCAAAGATACAAGAGAAGCCTGGGATTATTTTTTGAAGAAATGAAAACAACCAGAATGAGAAACAACACCGACCTCGAGTAAGTCAGGCCGACGATAGGGGGTTGGAAAATATGTGAAATGATATAAGTCAAGTCTATTGCACCAAAGTAGAAAATATCTAAAGACAAGAGAAATATAACTAAAGCAAGTGAGAAGTATACAGATCGAACATAGATATATAAACACTCAACTTATATTCAAATATTGGAGCAGGAAAGGAAAAAAAGGTGAGAAGTGTTACGAAATAAAAGGCATCCCAAAAGTTCACATAGGAAACCTACCCATGCACAACAATTCACTGGAGAAGCCCTTGAGAGCGTCTCAGTGGCTCCTGGGGGTAATAAAATATTAAAAGTGAGTATGGCAATTGATGGCACCCATATAGAAATCAACAAAGTCGATATTATGGATATTGATGATTTGGGACCCACAATTCGACATTCTCTTGTAAGAATTCCTAGCCCACACATTGCAAAATTCCTCTATCAAAGACTTCACATGGATATTCAATCCCCAAAGGTATGGTGTTGAAATAAAAATTATGGTTAGATAAAAGACACACTTCTAATCAAATCACAAGACAATATTCAAAATTGATCGAAGGATATATTCCTCCATATAAGATATCTCATGGGTTCTACCCCCTATCGAATCTACTTCTTGAAGATTATAAATCAAAAGATAGTGAAAATGAATCGATGCACCCATAAGAGGATTATTCATATAATATATAGATAAATGTTTCCATATAGATAATATAATCCCAAGCAAGGAACAAAAACAATTAGCACTAGAATACGGTCCGACCGAGGACCAACGACAAATCATACTAGTCGAGTTGAACACTCATATTTTGACTCCCCGAAGAAAAAATGCATTGACTTCCCAGTTGCATTCAAATACAATTCTTGTAATATTCCAAGTTCTGAAAAATCCTAAGAAAGACACAATGGGCCTCATCCATATTCTCATTTATGAAGGTGTTGATCAAAAATTGGTCACCCCTATTTTCCTGCTCATGGAATAATAAAAAAATTGATATCAGAAGAAGAAAAATTTTGAACAATTACAAGTTCATTTGTAGCGCTCAGTATCAGTTTCGTCATGCATTACATGGATTCAAAATCTGAGTTCATACTCTCAAGATATCTAGGTTTTTGTCAAACCGGTAAAAAATGCTTCTTCAATATGCAAAAAAGCTAATTTTTCTTGGAATTAAGAATTATTGGAACTATGATCATTCTCATGGAACCATGTCTAGTTCTTCAAACCATGTTCATATCTTGATACACATCATTACACACTTGGTAACAATTATATCATTCCACACTTGGTAAGAATGATAGGAATAAAATCTCTTCTCACACTTAGAATTTTTCTTGAGTCTCCTCCCCTTTACTACATATCCTCTCTTCTATACTTAGTTTTATTTCATCTCCTCTCATCTATAATTAGTTTTATTTCAAATTTCTTCCTCACTCTACTCTTTCCATTTCTTGTTTTCCAATACTTAGAATCTTTTCTCATCTTCTACCCTCTCCTTATTTCTCCATTTCTTCTCCACTCCTCTCTTCTCTCATACTCTACACTTAAAATTTTATTCTTCACTCAACAACCCTCCCTCCACTCTTTACCTCTCCAATACTTTATTTTATGTTCTATCGGGTTTGTGGGTTCATAACACGGGGGGTTCATAAGCCTCACACCTACCATGATCCACACCCTCCATAATCATATCCCTTACCTCCCCTCTTACTCCATACTTAAATTATTTTTCACTCATCCGTCAGACACACCTTACCCCATCACCTCTCCAACCCACGAACCCACCACACTCCTCCGCTACTCACATCCCCACCCCCCCCCCACCACGTCACCCTACCTCACCTTATCCCTCCACCACCTACACTTTACCCCGCCCCCTATACTACCCACTCCTACCCCATCTTGTTCACCTTTTCCCCACTTAAACTATATTTTAAATACATGAATTATTAACCAACCAGATTATTACACATGGTGGACCACTATTGGAGACACATGGCAGTGAAATACTTATGACGTATGGCAGACACATTACAACTCACAATTGGTGACACATGGAAGAACACTATTGGTGACATGTGGTAGTTGATGGTGACCTGTCACGTGATGCCACATGGTGACATGTGGACTACTGATTGATCGATGACTCATGTTGACTAGGTGTGGGTGGAGGATGACTGGTCAGTCAAAATATTAATTAATTAATTAATTTCCTAAGGGGTCAAATTATCAAATCTCCATAGTATTTTCTTGTTTCTTACTAAGTGCATATTACACTTTTTAATATATACACTAAAGAATTAAAAAATCACATGCATGTGGGATAATTATTTTAACAAAAAATCGAATTTCTTAAGGGAATGGATGAAATTCAAATCAAGAACCCATATTGCCCCATTAAAATGATCGACCATTGTCGAGTCTTAATGTTCTGGAGGTCATATATTGAGATATGAGAGTTAAAATCATGTAAAATTTACCTCATTGGAAAGGTATTTCAACAAGGAATATAATGGAATAGGTATTGAGAGATGAAATTGGCAAGAAATTTCTCAAAAATTGAAAGAATAGGCAACAATATTTTCATGCTATGCTGATAAATCTGCTTGACACCTCGACTTCATGAGGTCATATCTTGAGATCCAAAAATTGAAATTACAACCAAGAGGACTCGTTGGAAATATAAGATGATGAATATCACATATAAATTGGTTTCCATAGCTGAAAGGTTGAATATCACATCCAAAAAACTAAAATACAGTCCTCTCTTTAAAGGGGTAGTTAATTAAAAAAAATTCAAAATAAAATTTTATTTAAAAGCTTTTATGAAAGACGAAAAGGGCCCATTTCAAAATGTGGATGTTAATGATGTGAATTAATTAAGGATACTTATTTGAAGAAGCATTAATTAAAGTTGTATTTCCAAGAGAGAGAAATCCCTAACTACTTGAGGAGTTAGAAGAAATGGTTTTAAACGGAAAGAAATGACTTCATCAAAGGGTTAGAAGGAGGTAATCAGAAGATCATAATAGAAGGGATTAGCCATCAATATGCAGAGAATCTTTTTATCAAGGAACATAGATCTCCATCTTCTCCATTATTTTTCTTCTTCTATGCCATTTTCTCCAGATCTTTTGTTCATATTTCTCAATTGAGCATAAGGTTGAGTTTTTTACTGTTCTCTTGTATTCTTCAAAGACTTTTCTTATATGATCATGGAGTATTCACAACCATGTATGCATCTGTCATATGTAAGATATGATTTCTATTGAATTCATTGATATTTTGTCTTGTTTTCAATAAGCTTCATTTATGGAGATTTAGTCAATTGGTTTGCTGAGATGTTTTGTAATGAAGAATATATTTCATGAATAAAACTCCACAAAGAATTACTTCGGGGCATGGCTTCTCAGATCTTGAGATTTTTTGAATGTGATATGTTTAAAGTATGCTTATCAAATCCACTTATGTTATAAATGTCATACTCATTTAAAATTATTTGAATGATCAAAAACATTTCCTCCTATATCTCAAGAGAAGATATGGATATATTTTTATTTGCATGTGATTAAGAAGGTTGTATATATGATGATGAACATAAAGATATCCTGATGTTGAAGCCTTCCTTTAATATTTTTATTTTTAAAATACTTTATGTTTCACTTAAAGATCAAATCAGTTTATTGAAGAACCATTTCATGCGCAAATACAAGCAATAAATATCTGAGGTTTATTGTTTAGCATTCCTCTTAATTCAAGATATTCAAATAGATATTTCAACCAAAGAGGAGTACCACCTCTATAAAAATGAAGGGGGATTTATATCCTCGTGAGGTTTCTATTTCAATCTTAACTGATTCAAACATCAATGGTTTTGGCAACTCCACTGGGGAAAGATTTATTTTCAAGATATCTGAGGCCTTGCTTCAGATGTGATTGAAGTACCAAAGTCTCTATTATTTAACATTTTTAAAATAATATTCAAGAATACTTGTTCTAAATGCACAGGGTTTATGAAAACATTATTTAGAGATGTTTAAATAACCTCAAAAAGAGTGAACAAACACAAAATATTCGAGAGGGTGAACTACCCGGCAATTTAATTGAAAGAACTCTTAAAATCCTTGACAATTCTATTGGAAGATTCAAGAATATCAAGAAGATATATATTATGACTCCTCTAAATAATTTCTTTCATGTCATAATTATCCTTTACCTTCTCCACCAATCCCATCAATGGATTTACAAAACTCAACAAAACAAATAAGTATCCAAAGAAGGAGGTGATTTCATAAAACCCCTTTAAATATGCCACAAGTGGACTTTCAGATGCCCAATATTCCTATGGAAAAAAATTTCGCGTTCTTTGGGAATTCTTTAGAAGATGCAGAGCAACACTTGTTTAGATTCAACAGTCTATGTGATATTTTCAATCTTGTTGAAGAAAATTTTACATGTAGATTATTTTTACAAATTTTTCGAGGGGATTCTCTTGATTGGTATCATTCACTACTACCTGGGACCATTACTAGTTGGGACATGTTAGAAAATTCATTTGTTGAAAATTTTTTCCACCCACCCTCTCCCATATGGACGCAAGCTAAAGAATAGTTAATCCTTTCATATACTCCATATGAAGATCTTTTAAGCAACAAATTTGAAAATGAAATCGAGTATCCTTCACCAAATGCACAAGAAGATTTCATCCTTGCAACCAATGATGAAAAGTCATAAGAACACTCGCAACAAGAAGAATTGGTGGACGAGAATAATATTGAGAACAATGATGAGCAATATTTCCATTGTGTGAAGGAAGGATGTTTTCAAAACATTGTCAATGAATCAAAAAGTCTGGACGCAGTCAATGATAAGGAGAAAGATGAAAGTATGTTGAAATTTGAAATTTCTTATCCAATAAAAAATGGCAGCATGGTTGAGCAAGCTGTTGATGGGTCCAAATCGTCTGTCAATTAGATACTGGAAAACACTCAATGGCAGGTCCCAATCAGACCTACTCTCATTTGGTGTAGTGTTTTTTGGGAGTTTATGGGTCTCGCTGCCACTCAGAATTAAAATAAATAAAAGGGGAAAGACAACGAACTGCCCCCCCAAAGAGTTCTAATTAATTCTAAGTCTAATTAAACTAAAAGCTAATTAATATAATATGACTAATTCTAACCTATCCTGGGAGAAACACTAGAATATGAGCACAGTTTAAAATGATACTTTAACAGCAGAAATAGTTCATGGCATCCAACAACATGTTATAACAATGATACTATAGAAATTCTCCCGAATAGTTGAAAAAGAAATCAGTAGCATCATTCCTGCACTCAAAAGAAATAAAAAAAACATAAGAATCATGAATACTAAGCACAAAAATAGTTCATATGATCAATACCCAGAAAACTTCAACTACAAACACAAGCATAGAATAGTCTCACAAGCATTTGCAAAAAATTATGACTTCAAAATGCCTCCTGCTATTTACTACTCAAAGATAATAGTACCATATTTTGCTGGAAAGGGAAAAATTCCACTCTTTATGCTATGGGTTCTCTTTTATAAGACAAGAGAGTGACTCTTCAATTCTCATGACTCTTCATTTCATTTTATTTCCATTTGTTTTCTCACATTTCGAAAATGAATGTGTGAGAGTTACAAAGAGAAACCGAACAAACTCATGAGTCATTATTTTCGTCCTCAAATAATTTACAAATGATATTCGTTGAAAACACAATCATTGCCTCTGTCCATTCACATTATCTTTTGTTCCTTGAAAGTCTCTAGGCATTTCTATCTTTTGCATGTTGATTATAATCCTTATGGCTTCTTCTCATCTATCTCATCTTCCCATTGAGCTATTTATGGCTCTATTTCATTTCTCATAGATCAATATATGATTGTTGAAGTCTGCATAGCTGGTTCTTCATTCATATTCGGGTTTTGTCCATGTTTTGCATTTCTGGACCTTTTCTTCTCTCAATCTGCGAGATTTTTCTATCCCAACATGTTATTCTCTACTCCATATTTCCATAGAGCCCTCCTGGGAATGATTTCATCACCTGTAGCTCCATATATGACTTTTTGAAGTTGGTATGAGCAATCCCCCAAAATATATATATATATATATATATATATATATATATATATATATATATATATGTGTGTGTGTGTGTGTGTGTGTGTGTGTGTGTGTGGTATGTTGTTTTTCACATTTTTGATACCTTCTATCAGTTGTTAGGAATGGATACATATACCATCGTGTTCCTCTATCTGATACCTTTACAACAAGGTATCATGGGCATGATTCTGACACCTTTAGAAAAAACTATGATCATTTAAAAATCATCATTCAGTAGTCATTGATCAAGCCCGTGGGTTAATCTAGACCATTGATTCTTGAGCCTGCAAAAGAAAAATTCCACCTGCATAATAGATCAACACTTAATGATGAGATGACCTAATCCCTATAGATATTTTGATTCAGCACCAAGGCAGTATGGGACCCACGACTTGTAACAGAATCTTCTCCAATTTCCCCTTTTTATCTTATTCGCATTTTAAACATTAGGAAAAATAATTAAAAATAAAATAAATTAAAATAAAAACTAACAAAATTATTTACATCATTTTAGATTTATTTATAATTAATAACAAAAAATTTAAAATAATTATTACCCTAATCTCATGTAACAAATTTAAAGAAAATTAAACCAATTACCCCACTAACAAAAATAAATAAAAACTATCAAGATTAAAACCAATAAAATAATAAACATCATCCTATCCCCACTAGACTTGAACTCATGTTCTTTAAGGGAAAAATGTATGTTTTTAAGTATTAGGCCAATTCAAGTTACTTGTATAATTATTCTAAAAAAAACTATTAATACATGAAATACAAAATTAAATTAAATAAAAAATAAAATTAATAGAATGAAAAATGTTTTACAAAGAAATAAATTATAAATAAATAAAACAAAATTAAATAAGAAAAAAAATTAAATTAAAATAAACAAAACCAAGGAAAATAAAAATAAAACAGAAAATAAAATAATATAACACGCCCCATGGGAATACGTGTTGAGAATAATTTTAGGGTTAGATAGTCGGAGTGGAAACGTGAGCTAGTCCACTCCGATGGCCTATCATTATGAAGAATGGATTCATGTAATACTCCACCACTCCAATGACTATCATCCGATAGCTCACATGAACATCCTCATTACTATTTTATTATTATAATTATTATTGTTATTTAATTGTTTATTTTATTATTTTTTTTTTATTTTTAATTTTTAATTTTATTTTATTATTATAAAACTTAAAATATTAGAATAAGTTTATGTTGCACTAGTTTTTGAAACGTGGGGATGTTGGGAACGTGGATATAAGTGTCCAGAACAAGTAGAAGTTTCCCTCAAATTTACAGGAAACTTCAATTTGAGAGCGACAATATTATATATTAAAAATATATAAAAAATATTTTAGATTACAATGATATTTTAGATTACAATGTATAGAGATATTGATACATTTTAAATCTTATTTCAATAAAATTGAAGTTGAATGGAGGACAATGTTTCTCCTATAACAACTACAATATCAAAATTACTAATTTAAATAGTGTTAATAATTATATGAATATATTTAACACAATAATGAAACTTTAATATCCATAAATATTCTATTAGAAAATGAGAAACAAAATTGAAAATACATATATAAAATTTTAACATCTTTTTAAAATTAAACTTTACATATATAAACTTTAAACATCTTTGTAAATTTGAAGCATTTTTTTTTTTATTGAAAAAAACAAAATAGTATCACTCTTCTAATATGAAAATACAATAAAAGTCAATGATATGGCTAGTTGGTGGAGCAAATGCTTGTAATGGATAGGGTATTGATTTATTAGACTTTCATGTTTAGATTGGGCTTGAAGGAAAACATAAATGCATTAAAGGTTTTTCATATCCACAACTATAAAGTGAGTATTATTAAGTTTTTTTACTTTACTAATTTTTGAAATAATATTTACCTGTATTTTAGTCTTAGTTTTATAGTGATATTTTGAGAACAATGTATTGGGAATATGTGTAAGAAATTATGTATTTGTAAAAAAAGAATAAATATATTTACATTTTAATTTAATATAATTCTAATTTAAAGCTCTTCTTTTATGACACTGGTTCCCAAGCTCTCATTTCTTTGATGTTGAAGCTCCCAAAAAACTCTCAAGTTCCCAAAAGAGTTCACAGCCAATTGAGGACGTTCCCAACTAGTTCCCAAGTTCCTGGAATTTCAAGAGCTTGGGAACTAGATGTTGAAAATGCGGGGAGCACTTCCTGTGCAACTATGGAATAAACCCTTTTTTGCAAGTTTTTTTTTATCATTATTTAAAATTCCCATAGGATATTTTCTAATGCTTTGAAAAACAAGTTAAAACAAAACATTTCCATAAATTCCTATAATATAGGGAATTCCTATTTTTTTAGGAAATCCCTAGAGAATAAGAAATAGGAAATCCAGAAAATAGGAAATCCATATATTATAAAGAGGCCTAGAAAATAGGAGTAAAAGAAAAAAAAGTAAAAAGATGAAAAATATGTACACATTAGGAAATTTGAATCAAAAAATAATAAATAAAATGAAAAATAAATAAAAGGAATGAAAATGAAGATACAAAATATTTAAATTAAAATTGAATATATGTACAAAAGCACATTACATCTTAGGCCTTAGTTACATGATTTGTTTATTTAGCATGAATTATTTTATTCGTCTAAAAATAAATAAAAATAATTTACAAAGAATAAAATAATGAAATTAATTAAAATAAAATATAAATAAAAATATTTACAAAATAATAGAAAATAAAGAAAAAGAAAAATAAATAAAATAAAATAAATGTACAAAATTAAAATCAAATATTTATAGAAATATTTACAATAAATAAATAAAATAAAACAAGACAAAATAAATACAAATTAAGGGAACTTAGGACCGAAAATAAGCAAGTCGAGGTTTTGTGCTCCTCAGTTTGATTGGAAGAAGATCCAAGGTAATGTTAGTCATTGAGTCTACCAAAAGTCTCAGTCATTTGTCAGAGTGGGGTCGTCATCGAACGATGGCAATCAAAGGTCTAAAGAGCGGGAGAAAGGTTGGAAGGAGTGTTGACAATGAGGGATCACCGAAAATGTGGGATCCCTAAGTTAGAGAATCATCGATGACGTGGGATTGCTAATGACAAAGGAGTACGGGTGGGAGGTTGTGGCAGTGTTACGTGTCTGATGATGCCAAAATGGAAGTTGAGAGAGGTTGGGGGTGGTTAATTGTCGGCTAACTCGAATCTCTGAGAAGATAGGGACCATTAATTTTTTGCTACTGAGAGCTCTTGGATCTATCATAGGAGGCTTCATCGTCGGAGATGGATTCAGGATCTCCCAAGTGCTAAGGATAAGGAGGCCCCATCAACGAGAAATCTCGACGACATCGTCGCCAGGAATGCGATCGGAGGACTAGGAGGACATGAAGCAGGTAGATCCCGACGATGATGAGGACAGTTAATGGGTTCCACATCAACACCACATCGGTACCATGTAATATGGCACAAGTGAGAGGGAACCACATGAATGCCACGTGGTAGTTAGGTGGAAAGGTGAGTGAAGACTTGGGAAACTTTGGGATCCCATAACTTTCAATCTGTAACTTGGATTTAAGCATGGTTATAGGAGTTAGAAAGATATCAATGGGAATAATACAACTATGAGATTTGGTTAGAGGAAATAATAGAAAAAAATAAGGAGAAAACCCAATAAGCCTTGGGTCTAGGTTTCAAGAGAGGGAAGGCCAAAAGAAGAATCTCGTAGAGATCAATTTGAAGAGTCTGGGGGACAAGTTCTAGAAAAGGATCAATAAATTCTCCCACATGCCTCTCAAGGCTAGAGAAGTCATGTGAACAAAGTGGCTCTGCAAACCTGCTCCTGCAAAAAAAAAAGAATGAGATAAACCATGCAAGCAAAAGAATATCATCCCATACACTAAACAACATACTCCCTTCCTTTAAACCAACTTATAAGAAAGTGTTTGATATAGTGGGAAAACCCCTCTATGGACTACACCAGGGTTATAAAATGTAGGTAGAGCTAACCGTCTAAAGTCTTCTACTTTTTATCAACTATCCCAACGTTATCCCACAATCATACATAAAAGACAAAGTACAGGGATCTGGTAGGCATACCTTAAACTTCGCATCTAGTGTCGATCCCTTTGTGCTCGGTTGTTTCCTGACTGCAAGTCTCCTCCCAAGGCTGACCTGCATTCACCAAAAGACAAACAAGAAAATACAAGCATGCATTCTATGTATGGATTAGTGAGTTAGACATCATAACCAAGAAATGTAAAAAAATCATAAAGATTTAAGACGTCATTTGGTGAGACGGAAAAAGTACTTCTTTATATTCATCTCACAAAAGTCATTTACAACATGAGACCGACATTGCTCCTTGAACTTGGTCCTGGGCTCTTCTTCACTATGAAACAACTGCTTCCACGTGTTCTTCTCCTCTTCAGTTCTCTCTAGGGAAATGGCAAGGATTTGCAAAGGAGGAAGATGGCATTCTGGCTCAAACTCACAATGTTGTTGCAAAATATTGGGGCAACGGAGGAATATTCAAACGGTTAAGTAACAGCCCGGAAACCCGTATCCATATTCAATTTTCTTTTTTCGCAATTTTTTGTGAGTGTACGCGAGTTGTAGTGGTGCAGCAAGTGTGTGTACGTGGGCAGTAGTAGTGTAGGGCGCATACACCTTCAAAACAATGGTCTTTAGAAGAGTTGTTCAATGATAGCTTGGCAAATATAGCAAGTAAGATGGCATGATGCTAGGTATGCATGTCTGGTGTAGTTTAGGGTTATAACAGGTAATTAAACCAATTAAAACACCCAAAAAGATCCCCTAAAAATCCTAGAGGCTCCCCATTATGGTCACCAATTATGTTATAGTGGGAAAACCCCCCTATGGACTACACTAGGGTTCTAAAGTGCAGGCAGATCTAGCCATCTAAAGTCTCCTACTTTTAACAACTATCCTGACAACACCCCACATTCATGCATAAAGTACAAAGTATAGGGATCCAGTAGTCTTACCTTAAATTCCACGTCCAGTGTCGATCCCTTTGCGTTCGGTCGCTTCTCGACTGCAAATCTCCTCCCAAGGCTGACCTGCATTCACCAAAAGACAAACAAGAAACTATGAACATGCATTCTATATACGAATTAGTGGGTTAGATGTCATAACAAAATGTAAATCAAACATGAAGATTGAACATATCATATGGCGGGACAGAAAAAGTACTTCTTTATATTAATTTCATAGAGTTACTTACAAAATGAGATCGACAACTGCTCCTTGAACCCGGTCATGGGATCCTCTTCACCAAGCTCCAACTTCTTCCATGTATCCTTCTTCTCTCACACTTCTCTCTAGATAATGGGCATAGGCTTATGGATGAGGAAAAAGGTAAGAAAAGGGAATTTTGGCTCAAAACTCACAATGTGGCTACAAATTCTTGGGGCAAGGGGGGAAAGTGAAATGGGCAGAGTTTCACTGTAGCTATGTTTTCTCCTTGGAATGAGACCCCAACACCTCTTTTTATATGACAAAAATATGGTTATTCGGTTGGGTGATGGGCTATAGGTGGTCAATTGGTTAAGAAACCACCCAATAGCTCGTAATCTCAACGAATCCCTTGCAACTTTTTATTTTTTGCAACTTTTGTGGGTATACGCGGGATGTAACGGTGAAACTAGCATGCTCTCCCCCACATGTTTAAATGAATATTATAACATGGAATATAAGAGGCCTAAACAGCCCACGAAAGCAAAGAATCCTTAAAAATAGACTAAGGAAGGAACAACCTAACCTCTGTTTCATTCAAGAGACAAAATGCATTGTAGACAGAATGGAAACAATCAGTAAAAATAATGGAGCAAGTACAAGATGTTGGTTGTCGAAGGCCAACAGATGGCAAGCAGTATACTCACCTTATGGAACCCGCAATCATTGAACCTACTAGAATTCGAAGACACAAGACACACACTCTCTATTAACATGCAAATTATAGGTAACACCGAGGTGATTCTATGCACCAATGTTTATGGTCCCCAGAGGTTGGAGGAAAAAATAAGAATGCTCGTAGACCTAGAAAATCTAAAGGCCAGATTCTGCAACCTCCATTGGATCTTGGCAGGGGACTTCAACATAATCACGACACTTGCAGAGAAAAAAGGGGGCACCGGGAGACTAGATAGAGATGCAGAGGAATTTTCAGCTTTCATTGATACAATGGATATGGTAGACATCAGAACCAGCAATGGCCAGTTCACCTGGAATAACAAACGAATTAATCACTACCAAGTAGCTACACGGCTAGATAGATTCCTAGTGTCGGAATCCATCATTCTGCAGGGAAAAAATTTAGATTGCAGCATCCTTCCATGGTGGGGTTCATACCATTGGCCAGTCCAGTTGGAAGCAAACTTCCAAACCACTCTGAAGAACAGACCTTTTAGATTTGAGAAATTTTGGATCGAACATCCCACCTTCAAGGAGAACATCAACCAATGGTGGTGGGAGGAATTACCAAATCAAGGGACAAGGATGTTAAAACTTTATAAGAGACTCGAGTACATCAAACACAAACTCAAGAAGTGGAACAAGGAAATCTTTGGGAACATAAAACAAGAAAAACAAAATATTGAGGATAGAATGAGGATACTCCAGGAACTCTACATAGACGAGGGTTACACAGAGGATCAAAAAAGAGAAGAGATCCAAATGACCCAAGAATGGGGAGCAATATGCCAACAGGAAGAAAATCTATGGCGCCAAAAGTCCAGAATCAGGTGGCTAGAGGAATACCAAGTTTTTTCATAGAACCACCATTGCAAGAAGAACCCACAACACAATCCTGAAAAATTAGGGATCGGGATGGGATCGAAAGAGAATCCCACAAGGAAATTGAAAATACACTGGTCAATCACTTCCAGGGGATAGCCCAGGAACCCAACCAAGACAGAACTGAGGCCATACAAAGGATAACTCGGCACATCCCCAGGCTGGTCATAGAGGAACAAAATATCAATCTAAACAAAACCATAACAAAGGAGGAAATCGACCAAGTGGTCCAGGAGATGCCCAATGGAAAGGCCCCAAGCCCAGATGGCTTCACGGTGGAATTTTTCAAAGCCTGCTGGGAAGTGGTTAAACATGACCTTTACGGGGTGGTGGAAGAATCCATACATTCAGCCTCCGTCTTGAAAGCGTTAAATTCCACAATGATCACTCTAATCCCAAAAGAAAATGAAGCAAGGACCCTATATCACTACAGGCTGATAGCTTAATTCAATGTTGTTTACAAGATAATCTCCAAAGTCATATCCAATAGATTGAAACCGCTCCTACCCACACTGATTTCATAGGAGCAAGTGGGTTTTGTAGAAGGAAGACAAATACTGGATAACATCATCCATTGCCATGAACTTATAGACGCGCCAAAAATCCAAAGGAGAGGGGGGATGATAATCCAACTTGACCTGGAAAAGGATTACAACAAGATTAGTTGGCACTATATGGCCAAAACGCTGGAAGCCTTTGGGTTTGAACAACATTGGATCAACTGGATTGTCAATCTAGTCTGAACGACAAGATACTCGCTCCTAATTAATGGATCCCCAATAAAACCCTTCTGGCCTTTGAGAGGCATCAGACAAGGAGACCCACTGTCCCCCTTCTTGTTCATTCTGATGATGGAAGGGCTTAGCAGAAGCATAAAAAGCACAACTGCAGCAAGGGAACTAAAAGGAATCAAACCTTTCGAATATTGTCCAACATCCACACACCAACAATTTGTTGATGACACCCTACTCCATGGCACACCCATGGTCAAGGAACCAAAAACCTATTAAAGAATATTAGAATACTTTAAGGAAGCCTCAGGGGCGGATATCAACCACTCCAAATCCATGATCTATTTCTTCAACACTAATCCTGCAATTCAAAGAAACCTAGCCAACATTCTGGGGTTTGAATGCAAAACGCTCCCAACGAAACACTTGGGAATTCCCTTGACGAACAGAGATTGCAAAATGGAAACATGGGAAGAAGTGATCAACAAACTGCAGGAGAGAGTCAAAAATTGGAATTACAGAGCTCTCAACCTAGCAGGGAGGCTTATCCTCACCAAATCGGCCCTACAAGAAATTCTGGCGTATATGATGTCAGTGTTCCTGCTCCCAAAGGAATACTACAAAAGATAAGAGCCATTCAAGTAGACTTCCTATGGTGAGGTGCTGAAAATAAAAGAAATAGGCCCTGGTAGCCTGGGAGAAGGTTTGTCGACCAAAAGGCAAAGGCGTCCTGGGATTACAAGATCCACAGTTAACCAACGAAGCCTACGGGGAAAAACTTTGGTGGAGATGGATCAAGGAAAAATCAGTACCATGGGAAAACCTATGGAAGGCCAAGTATGCCTCGAACATCAATGATCAAGACCGAATTTGAATCATGGTCACAAGGGATGGATCATCCATCTGGAATCTCGCCTGGCGCAACAAGAACTGGATTCATAAACACAACTTCTGGGAAGTCAGAAATGGTCAAACTGCCATATTTTGGGAGGACGCGTGGCAACAGGAACCCAGAATGGAAAATCCAGATAGGGAGGAGCTCCAACAGGAAATGAAAGTGCAAGGAAAAACAACAATCCATCACTACTGGAAGCCAAGAAATGATAGCGACAGATGGAGGACCTAGGACAAACTCAATCCACAAAATATAGACTGTATCACAACTCTAGCGAAAGAGGTGGAAGAGGAATTGGGGAAAAGGAAAATTGCAGTCTTAGAGGACAAGGACTAATTAAGGTGGGGCAGGGAAAATGGTGGGGATTTCAACTTAAAAGAAGCACGATATTACATTGCGGACCATGATCAAGAGGACCCGGAGCAAGAGTGGGGAAATATCTGGAGCAGCCCCCAATGGCCAAAAATCAAAATGTTCAAATGCTTAGTTCTCCACAACCAAATTCTAACTTGGGAAAATGTCAGGAAAAGGGGTTATATAGGCCCTTCTCGTTGCCACCTTTATCAAGATAAAGAGGAAACAACCAATCACCTCCTCGATGAGTGCAGTTACACAACATAGCTATGGGATTGGGTGGCATACATCTATTGCCATTCCAATAGAATCTAGGGCAACATCAGCACAACCATCAACAATTGGAATGAGAGCTACAACGAAAATGAAATGGTAAACCTCTGCTGGAACCTAACGTCGAGGATGATCATCTAGGCAATATGGAAGGAGAGGAATCGATGCATATTCAGGAATGAAATCCTACCGGAAGGAAAGCTTAAGGATGCAATTACCTCACAAATACGAGAAATAGTGCAGAGTCGCAACTGCAAGAAGGATACATTGCAACTCACAGATCAGGACTCTCGCATCCTGGAGTTTTTTCACCTAAAAGATGGCCGCAACAACACAATGGCAGGTCGGGATCCGCAACTCCAATTAGGAGACTGCAATTGGACCCCCCCTCTGTTAGGGTTCCTCAAATTAAACTTTGATGGGGAGGAAAAAGGAAACCCATGAGTGGCAGGGATGGGAGGAGTGATCATAGATAGTGGTGGTAACATCATCCGACTATACACTGGGAGTATGGGAAACTCAACCAACAACGGAGTGGAATTTGGAGCCCTGGAGCTTGGCCTAGAAATCCTAAGGCGTGAAAGGATGACAAACACTATCGTGGTAGGCGACTCCACCCTAGTCATCAATACGACGAAGAGACTCCAAAATGGTACTAGGGTGGGCAAGGTTCAGAGACACTCGCGCCTGGTTCTCTCCCTACAGAAAATCCAGGAGCATCTTGAAACTCTGAACACATCGGAGTTGTGTTGGGTCCGCAGGTTTGCAAATGGCTTGGCGGAAAAACTATCCAACGAGGGGGTTGGGAAGGAAGGTTTGGAGCTAGATATTGCCTGGATCAACCTCCCGAATGACCAACTCAAAATAGACTGCATCCACCTAGCAACAAAAGACCATGAAGGCAGGTTAAGCAAGGAAGGTCACATCGAAAAGGGCAGTGCAAGGCTTGGCGACAGGCACGTAGGACCCAGGAAGGATATGATTTCCAAACAATCGATCACCAATGACCATGTAGGATAGCATAAACAGTCGGTGGGGGTACGACAACAAGACCCTTGCGACAGAAAGAATTGCGAGGAAAGCGCGTGGGAAAGAACAGACGGAAAACCGCATGCAACAAGTGACATAAGGCATGAGGGAGTGACATGGTTTAGAATCGATCCTCAAGGAAAAAGTACAGGTTCGAAGAGAAGCACAATAGGATCTCAAACAAGCAGGGGTAGGGCCCCACACAGGGATAAAGGACGAGTCATAATGATCATATGAGCCACCACCGGGAAAAAGGATGGGAGGGATCACCACTACGGACAAGCCATGATTGGAAGGACAAGATCACAGCAGGAGAAAATCAATAAGAGGAAATACAACAGGAATAGACGCAAACAGAAGGAGCGCAACTGTAGGGGCTACCAAAGATACAAGGACATGGAAAGGAAGAATCATTGTGAAGAGAGGTACAGGCTGAGTAACCAGCAAAGGAGTTGTGACAGATCAAGCGGGATGGTGAGAATGAAGCACATGCATAGGAAGAGGAATCCCCTTGGAAAGGAAGTTCCAAATAGTCCATGACGGGTGTCAAGAATGGAGCAGGCGAAAAAAGATGTGGAGGGTACCTTCCAAACTTTGGTTGTGCCGAAAGGAAAAGCGACCATCACCCACTGGGAAAAGGAAATCAAAGAAAAGTGCAAAGGAAAAGCTTGGGATGCACTGGCATAGGAAACAGACTGGATAATTGATCTAGGGGCCACACAACCTAGGGAAACCCTCTACCATAAAACAATGGAGATGGTGTGGCTAATTAAGATGATGATCGGCAAAGTGAGTTCGGAAATGGAAGAAGCTAGACAGGAGGATAAGATGGATCACAAGAAAATGCTGGATGAAATTATGAGTCACCTCAACAGCCTGGAAACTATTACCAATCTATTAGTTGAGGTCGAGAAGGATCAGAAATCCAAGATGGATTGGTTGGCTGCTCAATTTCACCTCTATCTGAGCTATGTCCATCACATGGACATCACACCAACCGATGGTCAGAGTGCACCATCCCACATCAGGAAGACTCGCACGATCTCCCAGAAGAAGGATAACAAGAGCCAGGCAGATGATGAGAAGAAACACAACATTGTTCTGGACGAGTGGATGGTTGATCAAATGGTTAGTTCAGCCACTAGCCTCTCGGGCCTAGTGCATAGTCTCTGTGTCTGTTTTTTTATGTCTATGTTGCTTTTCCTTTTCAAACTGGTTATGGTGGTACTAGCATGGTTTCCGCTGGTGGTAGACCAGTCCCAACCCTCGTATATATCAGTAAGCGCAACTCGGGAACCCTTGGTCTGGTTTCCTACTATGAAGGCCAAGAGGCCCCCCTTTTTTGTATCATAATATATTTTACAGTAATACAGCTTCTTACACTCACTTACAAAAAAAAAATATTAAATGTATAATTTAAATTTTAAAACAATAAAAAGATATATTAAAATCTTTTAAAATTTTATCCTAATATTTTTATATTAGAGGTTGTTTTTAAAAAATATATATCCTAATATTTTAATATTAGAAATTATTTTAAAAAAAAATTATCCTAATATTTTATATTAGAGGTTGTTTTTTTTAAATAAAATAGATAGACATAGATATCACAAGTAATTCAAATTAACGAGGTTTAGTAATTCTGCTAAATTTATGGACAAAAAAACCTAATACGGAAACCATGTCTTAATAGGATTGTAGATATATTAATGTCGGGGCTATTGTATCCATATCTGCGGGTGATGGCAAGTGTTTTCACATCTCGTATTTTCCACATATTCATATTATATCTATACCTGCACTGCCAACTATTTGGTTATTTCAGAATCTACCAAGCACTTCTATTACCATACATTCATATCAAATCGAAATCATTAACAGAAGGTGAGTTTTCAAGACCTGCACATATATGAACCGAACCTCGTGATTCAAAGCTCAAGTGTGATAGTGGTTGTCACACCAACTCTCCAGTTTCCAAGAGTCAAATATTATACACATGATAATACCAATTAAGTTGCTTTTAAATGATAACATATTATGAATTTGGGATACACTGCATTGGTTACTTTTACACAAATTCAAAGTTTTTACTTAGCAAATTCTTTCATTCCTTAAGTACTTTCTTACAAATTAATAGAACTCGGGTTAATTCTACGAAAATCCTTTATTTTCACAAAAACTTTATTATATATCCCTAGTACAAACTAAAATATAAAATTCAATAAACAAAGTTGTTAAAATTAGATATATGTTAAATTAAGATTAATTTAAAATAACTAGAATAAATTCATTAAGTGTTAAAAATCAATGTAAACTTCTAACAACACAGAGACTTGAACTTTAGACATGTTTTTTTAAAATGAAAGCAAATATTTTGGGCTCTCTTCAAGGGCATTCTCTACTATCGATGTTTGTTCGAATTTGACTTGAATCGATACAACTATTGCTACTACACTGGATACATGTATATAGCTATGAATTTAAACACTTGATGGCCTTTCTTGGGGAAGTCTTTAAGAACTCATCGTTTTTAATAACTGCAGAAGAAGCAGGTGATGCAGAGGTAAACCAGTTTAACAATTTTCAATCCATTTACTACAAGTAACTTACTCAATTACTTATAGATCAATGCACATGTTGTCATACACTCACGTTGTACTCCACTCTCAATTAAGAGAGATAAAGTAATTTTGCAAAAACAAATAATATATTAAAATATGCATCACGATTTAACTTCGACTACCTTTTTTTTT